>VUQH01032020.1:10846-80524 GCA_015106775.1 Etroplus canarensis
TCCTGCTCCTCACCTCTATGTTTCCTGTCAAGGTGCACTGCCCACCCGCCACCCCTCCTCCCAACCACCATCTCTTCCCCCGCAACCTTTTCTTT
Source organism: Etroplus canarensis (assembly GCA_015106775.1). Classification (NCBI taxonomy): domain Eukaryota; kingdom Metazoa; phylum Chordata; class Actinopteri; order Cichliformes; family Cichlidae; genus Etroplus; species Etroplus canarensis. The sequence goes on from VUQH01032020.1 coordinate 10,942, forward strand.
TTCTTTCTTTCAACATTTATTACAGCTTGAAATGCCTACAGTTAATTTTTATAAAGCTGCTCAGTGCTGAGGGTATGATCTGCACTGCTCTGCAGTGATCTTGTCATCCTTTACATGTACATGAAGGGGGCTTTTATTGTTTTAGTGGCTTTCAATGAAATGTCTCCAGTAAAACAGAATCAAAACTTTATTGGAGCACTCTTGGACTTATACACAAACTTCTGAAAAATGTGACGAATAGTACACTAGGTTTGAGCATCTTGTCCAAAGTCCGATTGTTCTGTTGTCTTCCTGTGAGATTGATGAGAACCTATACCACTGGCAAATCGAGTATCACATCATAACATTTATCAGGCTAAGTTTTTGTCTTTTCTTTATATATAGTTCTAGTGGTTTGCTCAGTTTGTTTTTATATGTGTAAAATGGCTTTCTTATCTCTCCTCCACTCCGCACTGTACTTTTCCCACACGTAAAGTAGGCTTTCACTGACAAACACACACAAACACTCAAAGAAAAAGTTGAGTAGATAAACTAGCATGTCTGCAAATGCACAGTTTCATTGGGATCTAATTTAAAATCAAACCAGTAGTAACCACAGTAGCTGCTCTACAACCACACATTCATTTCAAAAAGGGTAGAGGTGTAAGCCACAGTGTACATGTCCCTGTCATAAGTATTGGTTATAGATGAAATACTGACATGAAATCATATTGGGGAAGGTTAAATTTATTCCTCAAGTCCATGATTGGCAGGTTATTGCTAATCACTTTCAGCATCGTCAATCCTCAAGACCATCTTTGATTAGCAGAAACATATTAAAATATTAACTGTTCATTATCCAGAATACTTAGAAAGTATTTATTTTATTTTTTTTACATTTGATCATGAAGTGATTTTCTTAGACTATCTTTTATGAGACCGTCATGGGTCAACATACCCAGCATTGACCTTGGACGCGTTTTGACAACAGAAGAAACCAGAGTTCTTGGAGAAAAGCTCCGTAAGAGCAGGGAGAACATGCAAACTCCACACAAGATTGAACCCTGTACCCATTTGCTGTGAAGTAGCAGTGCCAACCACTGAACCACTATTCTGCAAACAATCTAAAGTACTAGCCATAAGGTTACAGAGAGAGACGGTGTTATAGTTCTTTCCAAATTGTTCCAGAGACATCAGTATGGAAGTGGAAGTATGGATATGATAGAGAAAGCATTAGGGTATTTTCAGCCATCCAATGTTGCACTTAGTTGTTTATAGCAATAGTTGTATAAAAACTGACTTTTGCATTACTAGCCAACAACTGAAACTGATTTCAGTGTCAGATTGTTTTGAGCATTACAGGAAATCTTAAGCACGTATGCTCCCTATCTGACATTGGAAACAGGTTAAGATAATAAGTTTTAATGTTATCTTGTCATCCAACTTCCAGATTGACCTGTGAGTTTCTATTCTTCCATTTCTCACTTAAACATCACATATAACTGAGGTTTAAAAAGCGATGTTAATAGCATTTTCTTCATCAAAAAACATTTGTAAACCTGATTCTTTTCTTTATTTAAAATCTGCATTGTTTGCGCATATGCACACTAGTTTACTGTGTTTGCTGGCACATTGCTGCGACTCATTAGCACAACCTATAGATTACTGGAACGGTGTGAAACCATTGGCAGGGATGTGTATTGCATCAGCCGTATGCTTGTCTGTGTGCTTGCATGTGTCAGTGTGCACACATGAGAACAGATAAAATGAGAGCCCACCCACACAAATGTTCCGGCATAGTGCCAGTATCATCCATGACTTAAACTTCTGTGAATTTTCTCATTTCACATTATTCGAAACTATTACTGATTCATTCTCCAGGTAGCATCAAATAAATGCTGTATTTCTTGTACATTTTTATATACACATCCCGCGTCACTCTAATTCAAAGCAGAATTTTGTGGGCTTGACTCATTGGCAGATCAGTCAAGTTTAATAGGTAACCTTGTACATGCTGAATGCATGATTGCTTTAATCAGCTCAAGTTCAGGTTTAATTTTCTGTAATGGATCTAGAGTAATTGCATAAAACGTCAATGATACAATGAAATAATTAAATACAATGAGTGTTTAAAGTGGTGCAAAACAACTCTTAAATACGTTTGAGCGGAAGGTTGTTTTAGCTCAGGCTGGATTAGCGTCAATATATTCTTTGCATGGAGTCACACTGTTTGAGCTATCGTGTACTTGTTGTTATTGTTGTTGTTGTTTTAGCTCCACTGCCTTGACAGTGATACATCGGGTGAAGGTTCAGAATCTTCGGTAACACAAAGATGACAAGAGCGTTTCAGGACTCCTTCTTTTTCTCTTTCCCTTGGTTTCCACAACCTCCACCCCCTTTCTCTCTCTCTCCTGCTCTCTTCCTTGCTTTGTGTCTCTCTGTGTCTTTTTCCAAGCTGATTTGGAGCCTTGCATAGTCAATTATGTAGGGAGTGAGAGATGGAGTGGGGGCTTCAGCTCCCATATTTTGGTGTGATATTAATATTGCATGAGCACTATTCTGTAGCGAATATCTAAGAGACTGCCTATTAAGGCAGCAGCAGGAGAAGAATGTGACAGACACACACACACACACACACACACACACAGTATATACACAGACAGAAACCCAGAGAGCAGGGGTGAATCAGTCAGGATCAGGCACAGGTTGTTATAATTAGTGTTTTCCTGATTTATTTTGGTGGGATAATAAGAGTGACTCATTTTCTTGTTTAATATGTCATGTTTGTTTTTCTTGACATGGCTCACATCACACTGTACAGTCAGTATGTTTGATGTAAGGGAGAACTAAGTGGTGTTGCACTGTAATTGTGCTTAGAATGGAATATTTTAGCTAGCCAACTGAATAAACAAACAAAACAGATGCAAAATAAGTGCCTGTTGTAAAACATTTTCAAGATAATTGTTATATTGCATATTGCAAAGCAGAAGTGGTCTGATGACTGGCTATTTATTTCCTGCTGCTGGGTGGGTATCAATGATGCACAGACTAAGTGTCAACAGTGACAGGCTGAGAAGATATCCAGTGATGACTGAGAGGCTTGGCGTGGACACTTAGAGCTTTTTGGGTGCTAAGTGGCAATGACACTGAGTGGTATGTGATAGACATCTCATTTCATGCTACCAGAGAAAGACTTTCTATATCAGAACATGTGAACAGTAATCGAAGTATGGGTTTCAGTTATTAGACCTGACACTTTTTAAACTTGTGCATTGGGTGATAAGTTATGTTATACAAGCCATGGAGGAAAGGGCATCCAGTGTAGAACATCTGCCAATTTACTACCGTGGATTAATCTGCTGTGGTGACCCCTTGGGGAAAATACAAGGGAGCAGTCAATGGTACTTTCTTCAGCTATCATAAAAGTATTTTCTTTTTGTGTATCAGAAATACTTTGTAAGTCATAAACTTGGTGTTAATTAATTGTCCATCTTCACTATTTCATCTCTACCAAGTTGTTCCCCTTCACTTGGCTACCATCAATCACTTGCATATCAAACACAATAATCAGCAGACTCATGGGACATGGTCCTGTAAACATGCTGAAGTGGCAGTCCTTTACAGCTTTTTCCTCTTGCGGTAGCATTGCCGGGTGCCCAGAAAGCCTGGCATGGAGTCGACAAAGCCAGTTAGTCTAAAGACTACAAGCATCATGCTGGGCTTAACGTCGAACAAGTGCTTGGTGACCTTAGAGCACCAGCTGGAATTTAGAGAAGTCTTTAAAAGGCTGATTCTCCACAGTAATATCATCGCCCATGCCTCAAAGAGTCTGGATTAAGGCCCACTTTCCCTCACTAAAATCTAGCAAATGTGTGAAAACATCACAGCCAAAGCCAACGTGCGGAGAACGATGCAGAGAGTGGTGGTGGTGGTAGAGGAGGAGGTGGTGGTGGTGGTGGTAGGGGGCCCATGAACGATACAAGAGGCAGAAAAGAAGGGAGAAAGTAAGGGAAACTCAACATCTTAACACTCGCCAATCCCCCTCCCTGCCAGATATATCAATGTAGTTGGCTTTCTCTGAAATTCAAATGGCAAGAGGGAAAAAAAAGCAGATGAAAAAAAGGAAATAAAGAAACCCCTGGCTTTGGAAAGGGGAGGGAAGGGGGTGCTGAGAAAAAGACCTGCCATCTATGTATTAGTGCTCTGTAAATATTACATGAGCTCCACATTCACTCAGTTGTTTGGCATTACTTCCACTGGATGGGTATATTATTTTAGAAACCATGCCTTGTTTATGGAGAGGCATGACCTACTTCCAGACACTCCTCTCTTTCTCTCTCTTTGGTATTTTTTCTACCCCTTCCTTCTTTTGCTCATTCCCTTTACCTCTCTGTTCCTCTTCCTATCTCTCTCTCTCTTTCTCGCTCTCTCTTATTCACTTTCAATCTGTGAATTCTCAACTGGTTGTCCCTGCTGAACAATTACAAGGCAGAGAGACCCAAATGGAGATGTTTGTAGAAAACAACATGTGTATAATTAAGGTTTAATGAGCTCTTGTCAGGGTGGAATGTGCAATTAGATTGGTAATAGAAAATTCTGCCTGAATGCTAGTGGCAGAGGCTGGATGTGGAGTCAGCATGGCAGTGAATGAAAGAACAGTGAATTATTTTGAGCCCTATTGACAGAAGTAGATGGTACTGGATGCTGCATTTAGATTTAAATACATGGTGAGTTCCCAAATACACAAAAAAGGTTTGTTTTTTTCCCTGATGGTGCTATATTGTGTGTTTTAAAATTACTGTTTTTGAGCACATCAGGTTGTTTTTTTGGAGGAAAAAAGTTCTTTAACAGATTAAGTTCTTTCTCAGCTACTGCAGAATGAAACAAGACAATACACGTGATTTAAATTGAGAAAGTTATAAATGTCATTGTGTATAAAGTAGAAAGGACAATCAGGTTTTGATCAAAATATCTCCAAATTTTCCTTTAATAGAGAAAAATGCTGGTTAGATTTTGGGAAAACATACAAGTCCAAAGATATTGCATTCATAATGATTAGTTTCAGACTGATTTTCTGTCCATCAATAATTGTTTCAGCTCTGTCTTCTCCTGCGCTCATGTGTATCATCTAATAAGTAGCGATTGTGAAGTACAATATATGGGAAAAAGTATTGGGTTCCCTACATATTACAGCTATATCCCATTCTAAAGCTATAGATATTAATATGGAGTTGGCCCCCTCTTTGTAGATATAATAGCTTCAACTCTTCTGGGAAGGCTTTGTACAAGAGTTTGGTGAGTTTTGATGAGCAAAAATTCCCACAGACACATACTGGCTGGCTTGCAAATTGTGTTCCATTTCATCCCAAAGGTGTTGGATGGGGCTGAGGTCGGGGCTCTGCGAGGGCCATTCAAGTTCTTCTTCAGCAAACTCACCTGACTATACCTTTATGAATATTGCTTTTTGTACTGGGGCACAGTCATGGTGGAACAGAGAAGGGCCTTCCCCAAACTGTTTCCACAAAGTTGGAAGTATAGAATTGTCCAGATTGTTTTGGTAAGCTGAAGCAATAAGATCTCCATTTACAAGGGAACTAGGGGACCCAGGCCAAATCAAGAAGAACAGCACTATAGCATTAGCTGTGCTTCACAAAACTTTACAGTTGGCACAATGCAGTCAGGCATTTAACATTCCCCTGACATTCACCAAACTCAAATCTTGTCCATCAGACTCACAGAAAACTTCAGAGGCCACTGGCTGTGTGCTTTACACCTGTCCATCTGATACTTATTATCATACATGATAGCATAAGATTTGCGTGCAGCTGCTCAGACATGGAAGCTTATGCCATGAAACTCCCAGTGCATAGTTTTTGTACTAATGTTAATGCCAGAGAAGGTTTGGATCTCTGAAGTTTTCGAATCAGCAAAGCGTTGATGACTCTAATGCACTATGCACCTCAGGACTTGGTGACCTCGCTCTGTAATTTTAAGTGGTCTGCCACTTTGTGTGGTTCCTAAATGCTTCCTCCTTGCAATAATACTAATTACAGTTGATCGTTGATTATCGAAGAGGGAAGAAATTTCACCAGCTGACTTGTTGCAATTGTGCCATCCCATTAGAGTACACTCTAATTCAGTGCACTCTTGGGAGTGACGCTTTCTTTCATAAATGTTTATAGAGGTGGACTGCATGGCAAGTTTGCTTGATGTTATAAATCTCTGGCAATGGGATTGAATGAAATACCTGAATTCAGTGATTAAAATGTGTGGCCCAATAGTTTGTCCAGATACTGTATTTACTGACATTCATTTTAAACTATGTGTTTTCAGTTGTCGAATCTTAACCAAACCTTTTTAAATAACTTTTCTTTCACTACCATGTGGATTTATTAGAGAAAGCTAGGATTTAAAAAAACACACAAAAAAACTTTACGCTATGCAATATCCATCTTCATGTTTGGTGATGAGATTAGCCTGAAAGATAAACAACTGGAAACATTACCTCTCTGGTGACTGTAACAATAAGGTATGCAAATTAAGAGTATTTACTGGTCAAAAACATGGTCATCATCAGCCCACATTTGCTCTCAAATGGCTGCCTGGAGTTTATTTCAAAGTTTATGCTTTGTCTGTCACAGACTTCTTCATCAGGCCCTGTGTCTTTTTAAATAGGGCTTATGACTAAAACCAGGTATCTTTCCTCGCTCTTCCTATTTTCTGACAGTCTTTCTTAACTTAGTGGCATTGCAGCTTGTTGGTCTGGTGGAGAAGATCTATGCACACACAAAAATTGTGTTTGGCTCTTTCTGAATTACTTGACTGGTCCCTGAAAGAGAGGACCCTTTGTTGGCTTCCTCTGGGACTGCCCTTGAAAGGCTCCTATTGTGTGGTAAGCACTATGATATAATGCCAGTGGATTTAATAGATTTAATGGAACAAGCAGATGTGGTTTTCAAGTCCCCATGTGATGAGTCGCAGTCTGTTTTAGGTGATCAGAACAGCATCTTAAAGAAATCAAATAATATGTAAATGATGTAGTGCTCTAAAAGCATGTTAAGCTTTGATTGTAGGTTGTATGTTGTAGTTCATGTGGAGAAAAGGTCCACTAAATTCATTTTTAAACTATTTAAGGTGTAATTTGGTATTTAGATTTCACTTGATCATCCATATTGTTGTGTTGGAAGTCAAGGTTAAGCAGAGTGGGGGCAGTTGAATGTCAGTGATGTGTTAGCTTTGTTTTCATTGTGTTAACAGGAGCACAATGGTACGATTGTGTGGCCATCTGAAACCTTACACCTACCCAGAGCTTTCGGGGGTCAGAGGTGGGGGAGATGTGTGTGCCTTTAGTCCAATGAACTATGCATTTTGAAAAACCCAGAAACAGAAAAGTAGTCCTTCTAGCAAACCATCAAAAACATTCTGCTTCACTGTCCTGCTCACGTAGCAGATCTGCTCATCCTGAAAAATGTTCTCGGCTTCCAAATATAAATGATGCTTTTTTCCCCCCCTTTCCCCATGTTGCTTTATAATCTGTTGTGCATTATTTTAAGGTGTCATTTGAGAAGTGTCCTTCTTCTTGAAGCCCCTCAGTGTGATGGACAAGACCATAAAGCCGAGCAATAAACCTGAGATAAATGTTATATCTTAACACTGATAGAGGCAATTAAGTCCATCATAAGCGAGAGAGGGAGCACTCTTCTCTGGAGACTCATTCACTTGCATGGTTTAACATGATCCCCAGCTAAATGCCTTATTTTATTTCTTCTCTCAGCTCACAGCTTGCAGTCGAGCACAAATTGAGCTGATGTGTTTTTTTTTATTTTTTTTCGCAGAATTTGGTCTTTCTGTCTGGTCTGCCCTTTTCTGTCTGTCGTCATGTGTCTCCCTCTCTCTCTCTCTCTCTCTATCTCTCCCTTTTGCTCTCTCCTCCCCACCTCAATGTATTTGTCATGGTAATGTAAAAAATTTCAGCTGCTCCAATTCATTTCGTGCTCTTTCAGTCGAGAAAGAAGGGCAATTCTGTTTCTCCTCACTAGTTTCTGTGTGTTAAGGCTCTCAGGTAATGAAGACCACATTTCATCTGCATGGAGTTATATGACTGGGCGTGGCTGAGCAGGTCTGTTATGGGAAAATAAATATTATGAAAGGGCTAACTTTGTTATCTTTATCACACTGGGATCAATGTGTGTTACTGGACAGGATACATTGCACAAACATGAATGCCAGTTTGCAGTATGCACACAACCAGCTATTTAAACATAATGCATTCACGCTCATGTTGTATGTGTACACAAACATGCAAGCACAAAAGCAACACATACAAGTGAAATATGTGTGCAGCAGTAGCGATATCCACACATGAACACTTGCAGTACATATCTGCTTTATATCACACTATCTCCCAATATTTTCAGTTGCTTTGGTTGTCTGTATGCGCATGTGAGTGTATGCATTTATGTGTGTGTGTCTGTTTGTGTGTGTGTGCCTGCCAGTGAGTCATTGAATGCTCTAATGACCACAGTCCTGACACAGGTATTTTGACTGCTGCCTCTTTCCATCGGCACATTGACTGACATGCGATTAGTTACGCTGGGGTGGAAAACTAGGGAGGCGCATTCTGTACCCATGAAAAAGACTGGGAGGAGGGTTAAGTCCTCTTCTCCACATCTCTCGTGCTTCTTTAAATCTAAAACATCCCTGGCTGCACTTACTGGTTCTGTGATTTGGTATTCAGTACATACAGGAAAGCACAGCTGGGCTCACAGCGACCTTATGAGTAAACCCTCTTCTCTAGATCAATGCTGGTTAGTGGTGCTGTAGTAAAGAATGCAAAGTAGTCATATAGTCACAGTAGTCATAGTAGGAATATGGAATTGGTGTAAACCTAATCTGAAAATGCTTTGCAGGTTGACCATGTACCTATCAGACTTAATGGATCCATTCTAAATAACTGAGCTAATACCTCAGTGAGTCCCAAACTCTAAGGTTACACCTATTTTAAATCTCAGTAAAGGAAAGCTTTGATACCTAAGCAGAAGGGATGTCACAATTACTAGGAATTTGGCAATTCATACAAATACCCTGAGATTTACACAATTTTGAGATACGGTAAAAAACAACTATAATGATTATCTCTTGAACTTAAACATAAACACCTTTGTCAGAAAACATTTGAGCATTGTAAAAATGGCTCTTCTATAGATAAAAAATAATAGTACAGAAGAGAATACAGTCCTGTGATTTATGTACTAGTGCTACGAGATGCAATGCTAGTTGCATTGTGTTAGCTTAAGCATTTTGCCACTGCAAACATTCAAGCCAGTGGAATATAGTTGAGTTCACAACAGCAGGGCCAGCTGTCTCAAACTAAAAGACATTTTTTGTGTTGGAGATAGTATAAGCTGGATAATGTTTTGGGCATCGCTGATATGAATGGAAACCTTGACTTCTTTGAACACATCTGGAGGATAGTCTTTAAGGTGCTTTGCTCAAGTGGAGGCATTTCCTCCCTTGGTCTGAAAAGCATATTGCCCTTCGTGGACCTGTTCGGTCATCCACCTTCAAAGCAAAGTACTTGAATTGGGGCAAGGCTACTGCTGCAACTGCTCCAGCCGCCATCTTCCATATGTAGTTTTTGCTGTCCTATGCAATGATTAGAACACATGCAAAATGTGACTCCACTTCCTCCCATTGTACAAACGTGAAGCCAAAATTTCCCGTTTATGGGCGCTCTCTTCTTCCCGTTTATGGGGTGGAGTCACTGTATCTAACTCCTGCCACATACCCACTTGTACGTGACATAGAACACGCCTCCTGAACAGACATGTGCCAGATTGGCAGTCAGAGCTGCCAGTCATGAGGCTACGCCCCTATTTTACAGCATCAGCATTAGTAATTCAAATGTGTAGTTTTGAGTCATTTCGTGTAGTTTTTTTCTGTGGTTGAGGGCATCCTTCTTCTTTAGCATAAAGGATAGACTAGAACAGTTGTAGGGTTCCAAAACTGATGGCACAACCGTACGACACTTAAAAAACAGGCATCAGAATTGTTGGTATTGAAAGATATTGTAAGTATTGGTTATAGGGAGATCCCTATTAGGCAATATTCAGTAATGGCAGATGCTTTTCTAATTGGAGTTGAAAAAAAAGTGATATTCTTATTTAATTTAGTTTCATTTTTAAATAATATGTACTCATCTAAGTTATCTAAGTAGGCAATGCAAAATTCAAATGACTGTTTTATAACATTTAACTCTTTACAAATAATATTCTATACAGTACAGTTTTTTCATCATGAGCAGAATTACAGAAAAAATATTGTTGTGGGGCAATGGTTATAAAGAAAAATAAAGCAAGCAAGATTTTCTTGTATCTGAATTAGAACAGTGGGAGTTCATTCTGCTGCATTCTGCATCCCGGTGCTACATGAACATGTGATGTTTTACTTTGTACCCACATATATAATATACACTTACCATAACTTGCAAATTACATGTTAATACAGATTTATGTGAACCGTAAAACTTAAACTAGATGTCATGTAGCTGTCTGAAGCTTGACAGAGAACTGATATTGTGAAATTCCGTTTTTATTTGCATTCATTGCATTGAACATAAGGGACAAATGAATGCAAAAATATGTATGCCTTACAGAAGATTACCATATTTACTATACAGAAAAAATTAAATGATCTCATCCCACTCATCCCACCTCTATAATGTAGAAACTTGTTATTTAATGGTTGGGTGTAAATGGATATAACTAAAGGTGTGAATCCCTGTTTGTAGACTTTTCAGAAGCCAATTTCTGATTTGCTGTGTTTCAGTCAACTGTTCTACAACCTCTACAACTGTGCTGCACTTCCTGCATCAAACTGACATTGGTTTGGCTTTACGCAAACACAAAGTTATTTATAGCATCTCTCCCACTTTATTTTCTCCCTCCTATTCTCTCTCTCTCTATTTGCATTTCTGCTATGCAAACAAGAATCTGGTGTCAGCTGCGTCAATTCTACAGGCCTAATTTGTACCTTTTCGTACTCAAGCCACAATCTTTCTGAACATTTCTCCCCTTCTTTTCCTCAAATCTCCTCTATTCCATCTCACTGTAGCTTTCTACCTCTCTCACCTTCGCCCTCTCTTTCCTTCCCCCTTCATCCTCTCTCTCTGTCTGTGTTTTCCTTTGCTCAATTGTTTTGCTGTAGATTTGACCGCTATGATTAATGACCTCAAAGCCTCAGGAAAGCAAACACAGAGAGACACGACATGCTTGCCGTTCGTTTACAAACCTCCCTTTTTCTCATATGTCCACTACTTGTATGTTCACACTGTACACATTATGACTTCCTGTAAAACAAGTTCATATTAAGTGCCAAATTTCACAAAACCAAGATTTTACATGTATATGCTTTTCAATTAATTTTTGCTTATTTTCAACTTTATTTTACTGGTTACCATATTAAAAGATCTGCTGTGGTGACTCCTAAAGGGACTAGCCAAAAGAAGAAGTCTGAGCCTTTAAATGTAGTCTCTGTGTTTGAAATAAGGAAATGAACCTCAGAGGTCGGTCAGCGATCTCTGAGGTTCGAGGTCAGTGGTCTAAGATAAGTATCACTTAGTGAGGCTTTCAGAGTTTTGGTCAAGTATACTTCACTTCTGTAGTTTTCTGAATGAAGTTCATTAAGAAGGCTCAAAATTGACTTCAGATAATTAATAAAACAATGGAAGACAATTCTGAGTGATATGTGTGCAATCACCTAGATTACGAAAGTAATTTAGGTGATATGTGTGCAATCACCTAAATTACTTTCGTAAAACAAGTGAAAGCAGCTGGTCGGCAGTCTACCTGCACTGTACCTGGCCAAAAAATGTTTACCGCCGTAAAGAAAATCATAAAAACCACAACTTCTTGTTCTTACATTTACAAGATGTAATGAGATAACACATGAACTAGTAGATTATTCTAAACCTTTGGACAGAGTCAGATAAACTGATTTTCCCTGCTTGTATCCTGCTCAGCTAAGTGAATCTAACCACTTACTTTTTAAATTATTGTCATCAATTTGGTGTCCAGACATGATCATGGTATTGATGTTCTCATCTAATTTTAGGCAAGAAAGTAAATACATTTGCTTCACAAAAGATCAAATCATTCTCTTTGACTTACTCCAGATTAGAGTGAGAGCATTAAATGAAAATTGGCACAGCATGCAAACCAAGGACAAAGCATGCTTGTGAAGCTCTCCTTTCTTCTTTTCTTAAGGTCATGCAGAGATTTGTAAGCTCAGATCATTTCTTGTGTGTTATACAGTAGTGTGTGTACCATACACTCTCCAGTTGCTCACCTCAAAGTACCAGGGAATTATTATTTTTACTTTTCCCTCTGATTTTAGATATTGTTTATTATTCTAACAGTTCTGCCCTTAGAGTCTCCTCCTCATTGTGCAGCAAGAGCCCGGTTGCAGACCTCAGTCTGCTCTTTGACATTCTATATAATTGTTTTGCACTTACCCTGTTTTGCTCATCGAGATCTGGTTTGCAGGTGTGAAAATAACCTATTCCAAGACACCATCACATTTAGCACAATGTGATTAGGGTAGCATGTAAAATCGTTTTCCAAGAGCAATAAAGAAAGTGATTTCATTTTCATTGCAGAATACAGTGATTGTTCCTCCTGCAAACGAATAGTGCTATCAGACAGAAATCATTGCACTAGAAGTAACAATTCCATCAGAGGTTGAATGATATCATGGAAATAGAAGTGAGGCTTCAAACTGAATAATGTTGCAAAGAACTGCCTTTGTACTCTGTTTTTATTGTTGGTGCGTTATGATAGAAGATAGAAACAAAAGTTAAAGAAAACTCTGTTGGGGTTGAATCTGACTACATATTAATTGGAAATACTGAAATATTCAAAAGAATCCCTGACATGGCTAATAAAAACAACTGAACAGCACGAGTTGGTCTCTGCAACACATCAGATGCAGTTATTATGGTTATGAACAGATCTGCATCCATTTTCAGTCTCTGGGCCGGAGCCTAAGAAACGCCTTCCCACTCTAGCTTACTGTCGGCACATACCAATCACATTATTTGACCTTACAGTAGCAACAGTAATTCATCTCAGCCACTACTCGCTGTCTTGAGGTGTGTTTTGTTTTCTCATAAATGGTTGGTGCCAAATAGTGTCAGACTGAGAGGCAGGGAAGGCCTCTGGGAGAGAGAGAGAGAGAGAGAGAGAGAGAGAGAGAGAGAGAGAGAGTGTGTTTATATGCTTGTGTCTTTCAAGCTGCGGCCTCTGGCTGCGACCCCAGTGTTAATCACTCTACAGCCAGAACAACCACAGGCTTCTGTCGCCACTACTGCGGCTACAGCCCTTCTCCTCTCCTCCTTTATTTCAGTCTCATTCATGCTCCCTGTGCTGTTTTTATTTCTCTCCCATGGCCCAATACCTACTGAATGTTCCCTACTTGGCCTCCCACTTACACAAGATCGCTATCCCCTTTCCTATTAGCTCTGGGATACAACCTTGTCGTCCTCATCCTCTCTCCATAACCTCAAACTGTCACCTTTCCTCTAGCCTATGTCTCCCCTTTAGGCTTCTTGAGCTTGCTGTTTCTAAGCTCTGAAATAGCAGGGCTACCCTGTCCTCATTTCACTAGCAACGTGCAAAACAAGCTAAAGGCTGTTCTGTCTTCGTGGTCTATCACTAAATAGTTGGCAGGGTTGGTACAAGTGTTGGCTTGGGATTTCTTAACTGTGTTACAGAATGGTTTTGGTGATTAGTGTACTGTGTGACAGGTTGATGGGCCAAAATTTTTGTATGGCTTGATAATAATTTATCCCCTCTATTTTTTTAAATTTGTTAAATTTGCAAAGTGGTATAAACACAGCAAAAAGCCAAACAGCAACTTCCAAGCCTGAAAAATTATGCAGGTAATGTAAGAGTGCGAAAAACTGCAATTCCTAAAATGGCCACTTTAGGCCAGAATTATTATAGTTTTGTATTTTCTAATTAGTTTTTATATTTATTTCGTTTTGCATTTTTGTTTTCAGTTCAGTTCAGTTTCAGTTGGTTTCCAGAGTGGGTTTGCTCCTTTCAGTATAGTTTTTATTGTTTGCAAATATTTAGTTTTAGTTTAGTTTTTATTATTTTCAGTGTTAGTTCTAGTTTTCATGATTATTATGGTATAGATGGTATTTGTCAGGGGAAATTTAAGATGTTCATATCAGAATTTACAATACAAACACAACACTTTGTAAAGGCAGATGAGTCACAATCATGTACACATCCTGCCTCTCAATAAAGAGATACATCAAAGCCTCATCAAACAGGCTGTCTGACCAAATGTAATGCAAATGACAAATGCAAAAACTAAGAACATTTTCTTAACGTTCTTATTTTGGTTTAGTTAGTTTGTGAACACATAATGTCATTTTAGTTAGTTTTGATTTTTGCCAAAATTTTAGTTTTTATTTTTATTTTGGTTAACTAAAATTATTTTCATATTTAGTTTTTAGTTTTTAGTTTAGTTTTAGGTAACTATAACCTTGCTTGAGGATGGCTCCAAAAGCAGGTCAGCCCCCGCAGACTTCAATGTGAAAATGTTACATTTTACATCAGCTACCTTTTGACACTGTTTGTAGTGTTGGTGTCTTTTAGGGGAATTTAATTGCAATGATCTGACGAATGATATGGATTGCTGTGTAGTTGGTTGTAGAATTCAAGTTTGTGTTCCAGTTTTTATTTGCATGTTACTTAAAACTTAATGAGCAAGTCTGTGCAAGTCCCCCACAGTCTATTGATGCAGCTTGGTTAGTACGCCACCCTTATATGGTCATTCCTGTCTTCAGAAATGCTTAGATGGCAATGGCCGTAATGCTAAAATTGAAGCTTCAAAGGGGGAGCCCAAGAACCAGTGGGTGATGTCACAGTTTTTTTATGATTATCATTTATTAACAGTCTGTGTGAAAAGTTTACCTCATTCAACTTAAAAAATGTGATTTTAACAGAAATATTTTTAATGCTAGTCTTTGTAGACATTAAAAGTAGTAAGGTTCTCCCATTTTCCCAAGGGGTCGCCACAGCAGATGTCATTTGGCACAGATTTTGTACCGGATGCCCTTCTTGACACAACCCTTTCATTTATTCAGGCTTGGGACCAGCACTGGGAATACACTGGTTTTTAACCCCCAAGGCCAGTTGCAAACTGGGGAACTTTCACGTGTCTGGCTAATGTGGAATACACCAATACACCATGGAGGACCCCAAACATTTAAAGTAGTAGTAGTAGTTCCTGTAGTTGTTTCTTTCAAACATTGTAGCACAGCAGATGTTTCTTTGTTAATATGTTGGTTGATTTATTAAATGACACCAGTGTTGATTAACATATCATGCTTGCATGTCTGCACCTGAGTCTATGGAGAGTCTGAGGCCTCCAAAGTGGTTCTAATATATTAATAACATACTGATGTTGAGAAACCACAATGGTCCAGATTCACTATGTTAGTGTAGCATGTTAGTATATGAACATTTGCTAATTAGCACTAAACACATGGACAAACAATGGGAATGTCATGAAATGAAAATGAACTTAAAGATGGCATTGAAGCAACAATCAGGGAATCCTCAGAGTCATTAGGATTTATCTGAGAGATAAATTAGATATCTACACTACATTTTATGAAACTGCCCCATAATTGTTTGGATATTTCAGTCTGGACAAAAGTGATGGACTGACTAACCAATTGACAGACCGCCATTGCCATCTGTAGAGAAACTGACCTTAGAGTGATTAAAAATAAATAAAAAAGTGTATTCTATAAACTTTTCATTAGTCGACATGGATCTGCAAGAATGAGTGACTGGCTGGCCGACTAACTAGATGGCCATTGGTGCAGTTGTTGCCGTTATTACTGTGTTGTGCTTTTGCCGCTTCATGACACCCACAGAATAATGACAGTTAGGTGTGCATGACACTAACACACACTCGGGCTGTAGGCAAGCTAAGAGGAAGAGTGTGAGTTACACAAGCTTTGACAGGGCCTAATTATACAAGTCTCTAATGAACTGTAATTACTGACATTCACCGGAGCATCGGGGTCTAGTGCAGTCATTAGGCTGCAGTGTTACACTCTTTCTGTATCAGCACTGACTGACAGAATTTCTCTTTTTTTTATCATTGTCTGATGTGTTGGCTTCTGCCTTGTTGTTTTCTAATCTTTCTCTCTGTGTCTCTCTCTTTCTCCTTGTGTCTCTACTACAGTTTGATGGTGACAACATGTACATGAACGAAAACAATCATGAGTTCCTCCCGCCAAACCAGGTGAGTTAAAATTGCTTATAATGGAATACCTGCTCTTTACCTTTTTTGCTCTTATTACAGCTCATTCTCATGATTATTGACTGAGCTGTTTCGGAGCCATTTTTCTTTCACTGCTGTCAATTCTCATTAGGAAGGACAACAAGTTGCTGTTACTGAAAACAACCACCGAGTTATGTGATATCAGCTGAAAGCAAATTGACTAGAATATTTCAGCTCTTTCTTTCCAGTTAGTTTATCAATGTTTTATGCGCACAGATGCAACATAGAATCTGCTAAATGCTTTATACACTCTCTGCTTGAAGTATTTAATGGGAATGTTAATATGAATAGTGGCAATCACAGTGTAAGACAAATGTGAACTAATTCTTTTAATTTTTGGAACATGAAATATAAATTCAATCAAATATTTTGTCTTTTTACATTCTAGTTGAGTTTATTTATTGTTTTATTGCTCATTTTAAATCCCACTATATGTTACACTGGCTAAAACTTAAAATCTCAGGAAACACATTGAATATGAAATAAAATCAACCCATATACTAGATGCAGTAATACTGTAAAACGGTTACAATTTAACTGTCACACCTAAACAATGGCATACACTATATGGAATTATAGGGCCACCCACATATTTTTATACTTTTATGACAGCCCATTCTAAATTCATAGCTATAACAGCTTCCACTCTTCTGGGAAGGCTTTCTACAAGATTGTGGTGTGTGTCTTTGGGAATGTTTGCCCATTCATCCAGAGGAGCACTTGTGAGGTCAAACACTGAGGTTGGACAAAAGGGCCTGGCTTGCAATTTCCATTCTAGTTTTGGATGGGGCTGAGGTCAGGGCTCTCTGTGGGCCATTCAAGATCTTTGACCAAAAACCTCATCCAGCCATCCCTTTATGGACTTTGCTTTGCGCACTGGGGCACAGTCATGCTGGAATAAAAAACGGCCATCCCCGAACTGTCTCCACAACATTGAGAGCATAAAATTCTCTAAAATGTCTTAATATGCTGAAGCATTAAAATCTCACTTCAGTGGGGAACTAGCTAGCCAGGCATAGTCCAGAAAAGCAACCCTATGACTGCATTGTGCCAACTGTAAAGTTTGGTGGAGAAGGGATAATGCTGACAGTCAGTGTTCTCCTGGCATTTGCCAAACCCAGACTTGTCCATCAGACTCCCAGATAGAGAAGCGTGATTCACCACTCCACAGAACACAGTTCCACTGCTTCCTCAGAGTCCAGTGTAGGCGTGCAGTATACAACTCCATCCAAAGCTTGGCATTGTGCTTGATGATGTAAGGCTTGCATGCAGCTGCTCAGTCATGGAAGCCAATGCCATGAAGCTCCCAGCACACAGTTTTTGTACTGATATTAATGCCAGAGAAGGTTTGGAACTCTGCAGTTACTGATTTAGCAGAGAGTTGGTGACTTTAAGGTACTATATGAAGCCTCAGCACTGGGTAATCCTGCTCTATAACTTTATAGTGTTTCCCACTTCATGTGGTTTCTAAATGCTTCCACTTTGCAATAATACCACTTACAGTTGATTGTTGAATATCGAAGAGGGAAGAAATTTCACCAGCTGACATGTTGCAGTGGTGGCATCCTATTACAGTTATATGCTCCAATTCAGTGAGCTTTTTAGAATGACCCATTCTTTCACAAATCTTGTAAAGGCTGCCTGCGCGGCTGGGTGCTGGAGTTTACAAACCTCTGGCAATAGAACTGAATGCAACACCTAAATTCAATAATTAAGGTGTAGCCCAATACCTTTGTCCATATACTGTATGTCATGCTAACAACAATTAACAGTAAAATTGTTAACATTCAGTCATTACACTTTCAACTATATAAGTTGCTTATTTGCCGCAAAGACCTGTATTTAAAACAATAACTTTAGTCGCAGTTATTTTATAACTAAATTCTTACAAATACATATGATTATATAGAAAACTGTTTATTAAGTATGCAGTTAGTTCCTTTATAAAATATACTATAAAGATATCTTTCCTTGTCTTTTATAAAATAAGCTGGACTATTGCTACAGAGAGCATGGGAACACCATGGTTGCTAATTCATCACAGTACTTTACACTTGCGTGATTAGATTTCTGCTAAGTAGATGGAAACCAGAGAACCTAAACCAGAAAAAAATAAACCAAATTTCACACAGAATGAGCAGGGAACTTTCTGTAAAATGGCAAAGTCAACCATTAAGTGAAGTCTGCCATCATAAAATTTGAATTCTCTCCAAATACTCAGTCATCCTCTGTGCAAACAATTCTGATAAAAGCCAACATAAAGAAACATTTGGGCTTCATTAAAAAGGATTTATTAAGTTAGAATGGGTGAGTCAGTGCTCTTTTACAGTACATGGCAACCCTGCCAGATACACTGTAGCACAGCTGGTCGTGAACAACTGGGAGACCATATGGTTGTGTTTGGACAGGGGGATTTGTGGAGTTTGGGAATAAGCCCATCTGACATACACAGGGGAGCAGGGAATTTGTCCCTGTCAATTGCAATTATTAGAACCAACCCGTAGGCTACAGTAGTTCCATGTTTCACTTGCATTTGCTTTTTTGCTTAATTTCTTAATGCTCTGGTTTGTTAAGGTTTGGCTTAGGGCCCAGAGTAAGACACAAACGTGCTTGTGTTTCCTTCTCTACATTTGTAAAGTTTACTCAAAAGCCTCTGACAAGTCATTTTAAGTGGGACAGTGCTGTTACCTGAAAAATTTTTAATGTAGATAGTCTGAAAAAATTCTAACCACTTCCTCTATCAACCATTTTAATTTTGCACATGTAGCTTTACTGTAGTGCTGATTGACTAATTACAAGTCATGCTGATGTACACAGTTTTTTATGCTGAGTGACTGAGGGTTAGGTAAAACACTGAAAATTTGTTATAGAAGGCGCAGTGAGTGAGTTGGAGATAGGTAGGGAACAGGGAAGCAGAAGAGAAAGAGACAGAGGGAAATAGCGTGAAAGACGGTGATAGGATGAGAGGCGATTTTGCTTTGCTCTGTGTTATACTTTGTTTACTCAAGATCCCCTCATATTTGACATGTGCCTTGCTCTATTCTCCGCTTCACCAAGTTTAGCCTCTCGTTCTCTCTGACAGCTAGAATCAGGGAGGCCTAAGGGGTGGACACACACTCTGACAACAAAACATAGAGATGAGAGAAATACAAAAATCACTGATCTGTGCCTCTTTAGCTGTGTTTAAATTCGACACTGCATTTTAATCCATGCCGAGTTTAAATATGGCCACACTGGAAACTGAGCAAAGTATCACTGTAATTGTTGAGTGCACTGTTGTTGAGACGGCTCACATGTTGGCATACATGAATCCACAAAATTATTTGCCGTGAATGCAATGTTCAGTATACCTATCCTTAACTTTTCTTTTTTATACTGTCTTTATAGTCATTACACAAAAACAGCAACTCATTCATTTTATGCATACGTAAATAAATTAATGAACTGCTTCAGTAGTGTTCTGGAGCTAGCATTCGGCAGTTCCTTTTCGTCATGCACTACATTGTGGGAAAATATTTTACATCAACAGCACACACTCATTAGCAATCATAAGAGTTATTAATATACATGCACGCTGACTGTTTTGAGTATTTAGTCACTACGCTTGGGACAAGGCAACAGTTAGATTTACACCAACGATGCATGTTTCTGTAACATGCACTAAATTCTAAAAAAAACATTGCACCTGTTGTATATAACTCATGTTCCGAGTATGTCTGTAAATGAGTGTGCTTTTTGCAAGTGTTTAGATAAAACTGACTTGTGCTTACAGAAATTTGCAATACAGTGTACACCAGTATGTGCTGTTATTCTCAATAACTAGTCATACTGCCTAAAGCTGACTTTTCTGTGCTTGCTGCTTTATTATCTCCCTTAACTTATCTATCTTGCACCCATTCTCTCTGACTCCCCCTCTTTTGCTCTTTTGCTCACTGTTTCTCTTTTTCTCTCTCTACCCGCATTGCATTTAAATGCATTTGGGTCAGCGGTTCTGCCTTGAAACTGTGTGAAAAGTGTGTTTTTCAGTGCTTAGTTTTAGCTCACTTCGGTTTCACCATGTAATTGCTCTATTTATTGTGGCTTACCTAAATGAATTAATTTTCAAGACATAAAGCACACTGATATAGGTCATAGACATGGCACTGTTAGGTAAATCTGACAAAATACACCACATGAGAACATGCAACGCTTAGATGGGTATGTTCTAGTGATGAGTCACAAGGAAATGGGGTCAGTGCCATTGTCATATCGATGTTCCCATGAGCATCGCTGTCTGACCCTCCTTAGTTCTCTGTAGAGTTTCTTCTTCCCCCAAGCAGAGTGACAAAGTGTTAGTGATTCAATGACAAGGTCATGGACCCTGATCTTAGCATCAACAAGCTCTTTGTCTGCCCCCGTGGCCACTGGCCATTGTCGTGGCATCATTGTTAGAAAAGAGTAACCATCGAGAAGGAACTCTGGTATTTTGTGCTGTTGTCACAGAGGTTTGAACTAACAAAATAAGAATTGGAACACCTCCTAAGCAGAGAGGCTTCTTTATTATAAAGGTCTGAGTAGACTAGATAACCTGAGGTAAGATTTTCTCTTACTATAACTAAACAGAACAGTGCAAAGCGACACGATCAAAGATAATGCACTGTGAAAGATTCCTTCTCATAGCTCCAAAGCAAAGTGAAAGAAACAGTATATACTTCATCAGCACTTTACCTTGACAATGTTTTCTTTTGATGTCTTTCTCCCTGACTTATGAATTAATTTAGCAGAACTGCTGTTTGAGAGAAATATGTCACAGAAAGAAGAACACGAGGAGGAAATGGAGGGGGGAGGGGTAGAGATGGAGAAACTGCACAGGGGAATAATTCGGCTAATGGAGTGACTGTTTGGATATTCAGCAGAAGTAGGAATGGAGATTATGATCTTGCAATTAGCGTAACAAGGTTTTATTGATTGGCTGCTGCTGTAGTGTCTTTGCTGCCAAGACGCTGCATGTGGCTTTAACATGCACAGTGTGTGTAGCCCAGCCAGTCACACTAGTGCTGCTACTACAACACTACCAGTGCAGACTCCAGCTCAGTGTTGAGCCATGGCCATTTCCTGATCATCAAAGCTGAAATATTATGGATTGTCGAGTTGAAAGGGTCTGTTTGAATACCTGATGATAAAGTGGACTACATTTGCATTTTCCGCTCACTTTTAAGTTAATGCATTGCCCTCCCTCCCCTTTGAGTGAAATGCAGGTATAAAAAGGCAGCTTCTGATAGCGAGTGATTTGAAAGTTTGTCTGCCTGTTTTACATGTTCAGAGTTCAAATGATGTTTTCACGGTAAGTTTGATGCAATTTTTCATCTCAATTACTATTTTGTAAGTCATTGCTGGGAAGGATTATGGAAGTCCCATGGGTGTTGTAATTGTAATTAGAGAGGTGAGTGCCAACAGCAAATCTGTTAGACACAGAGAAGTAGAGGCACATCGATAGAAATGTTTTGTTTTTTTCCACATTCAACAGATGTGAATATGATTATGTTTATAAAACAAGCTGAGAGATTAAAGTCATAATAAGACTTTTGTGTTATTTTTATTCGTCTCATTTGTAATGAGAGCTTTATTGGCATAAGAGCTCTTGTTAAGAGATTTGAACAGTTATGTCCATCACATATTGTAGTGCCTAAACTTCTAGAAACTCCTGTCCCATGAATATGATTAAGTCCTCCTCTAAAGCTCCCTTGTGTCTCTCATTTTTTCACATATGTTTCTGATGAGCCATTGTAGAACATGATCCCATAGTCTTTTATGTCCAACCTTTGACAAATATATCACCTCTTCCCTCTATGCTCTGAATTAAAGGCCCATTCCACCTTTCCAGTTTAGATGAATAATTCTCTTGTTTGGCAGCAGCCCAGAGCCCAGCCAGCATGTCTGGAACCTTGGTGAAGCCTGATTGGTCAGATTCAGTCGTGTGTGACTGACAGGAAGCCTGCTGATTGGGGGAGACCGTATCTTTGGATCCTTGCACTGATTAAAGCCTTGCGGCAGCATTTTGTACACTCCCACCGTTTGGGGTCCCCGCACTAGCGCCCTGGCCCTGCTGGTCTGAATTACAGCTCGGTCGCATTAGTCTGATTTACAGCTTCCTCCTGCTGTTTAGATTGGAGCTGGGTACCAGAGTGGCAGGCTCCTCCTCTACTACACTTCCACTTGCCCCCTCCTCTTACTATTGATTCCAGCGCTTTGTGCCTTACCTTCTAGTCGTCACCTCAATCTCTCAACCCCTTTTCTGTTGCCCCTTTTATCCCACATCACTTGGTTTACCTCATTTTCAAGTCACCCTGACTTCCTATTCTCTACCAGTTCTCCTGCTTCTCATCCCCTGTTTGACTCTGGCTCACCCTTTACTTCTCCCCCATCCTCCATTCTTCATGTCTTTAGCCTTCCTTCCATCTCTCTATAACTCATCTATGCACTCATTGTCCAAACTTGTCCTTGTCCTTCTATTCTCAAATGTCCCTCTAACCTCTGACAACATCCCTTTACCTTTCCTACGCAGTAGCTCACCCCCTCCCTGTTTCTCTCTCTTTCAGTCCCTCACTGCATCTTTTGTGAAAATGAAAACAAAGAGCAGCCTGCCAAAATATTTCTATAGCCATTCGCTGACGAAGCAGGGAGTGGAGACAAAGCAAAAAGATGTGCAGGCATATTTGTCGCGGCAGCAGAAAGATGGAAAGCTCTGTCCCCATGGCCTTTTTACAGTCATTTGGAAACTCCCTACCTCTCCCGCCTCACTCTCTCTTGGCCTGTTTAAAAGCCCTCTGTTTGAAATACTCATCTGACATGGCCCTATATATAAATGCACAGTTGTATATTTGTATAAGGGCCTAGCTCTGCTAAGTTGTCCATCCACATGCTGCCCTAGGTGATCAGATGAAACTAATGGCAACCTTAATGCATTTCTATAGGACTTTTACCCCAGTGAATAAAACACTAAAGGACCAAACACTCACTCTTGTGCTATATCACATACCGGAGTATAATAGGAGACAAGAAATACAGTGTCTATTCGGCCTTTTCATAACTGCATATTTTTTTAGTAAAACTTGCCAAGTTTGTCTTGAATTGAATTTTCCCTCATGGCTGTAAAAAAAAACTATGGGTTATTAGAGAGGAAAATGTTAAGTTCACCCGCAATTCATTAGCAAAATACTGAGTTAATTATTGATGCAGTATCTTCAAGGTATGAAAAAAGCCTAGAGTTGATATCGATCCATGTTGACTTATTTCCTGTGCTTTGAGAAAGTTGAAATGAGGTGCCATAATTCCTCTTATTAAACTGGTTAAACAGCACACAGCAAAAATGTTTGTACAAGGCCTAGGGCAAATGACTTTTATAGTTTTACATTAAATGTATTTGTGAGTTGGTTTTATTCCTTTTGTGGCGCTGTAGGGGTGGGGTTATTGTCACAGTTAGCAGGGTTGCCAACTTTGGAGTCATCCTGGGGGAGTCCAGCTATGGGAATTGATAGACTTTACTAATTTTGACAGTCTTGAGAGACAGTTTATCTGGTGAAATATTCTGTCAATGTAATGGTAACAGTGTTGTGTGAGTTCAGATTTAGGACCAAAATATAAGGTGCTGGGCTCAATGAAGCTAAAATGAAGGAACTTCATTAGCTGACAAAATGCAAGAACAAAATATGCTGTCCAAGCCTGGCTGGGAAAAAAATCCAGTTAGATGAAGAACTAAATCAAGAACATTACTCAACTAAGATACAAGGAAACACAGTGGGCAGCAGCATAACACGGACTGGAAAAAGCCCATTAGCAGCAAGGATAAGCAGACAATCTGACACAGACAAAGGGGAAGACAGGAATATACATACACAGATGGTTGATAGCACAACATGACACAGGAGCCAGGCACAGGAGGAAATAACTAACAGCAGGTGAGAACAGTTCAGTGGGTGGGGTAGACGTTCACAAAGGAGGGTAAACAAAGACAGGAAGTAAATATTAAAGCAAAACACGTGAGAACTATCAAAGTAAAACAGGAAATTATCAAAAGGCAAATAACTAACATTGAGGCATAATGACAACATTAAACATGATAAGAGAGAGAGATGGGAAACAAAGGAAAGCGCTAACATATAGACAGACCAGAGGGAGGAGGAAACTCTGGAGATACTAGGAACATAAGAAGGTTAGAAACATGGAAACGAATAACAACAAAATCAAAACAGAAACCAAATTCAGTGATTACTGAAGAAAAACCCAGGACCATGACAAAGATAGAGCTCAGTGGATACAGGAAATATTTATGTGTAGAACAACTAATACACGGAGAAGCTGACGACGAAAAGTGCTGACAAAATAAAGGGGGATGGGCTTTCAGTTACTGCAGAGAAGCATTCAAATCATTCACTTCTTTTTTAGCCCAAAGTAGTTTCAGTAATTAAGCACAAAAAGTGGATCACTGTGCAAATATAAATGTATTTGAAATGTCAGCAAGGCACTGCAAAATGTAGTCTCAGTTTAACTGTGTGGTTAATTACATACAGTTAACTACTTCCTAACACTGGTGACAGCTATGACAGAGTTCAAGATGAATGTTGTGTACAAATTAGTTTAACTGTAAAACTGTGACTCTATGTTGTGTGACAACTTACTTGTCAGAGATGTAAACAGTCTGGTCAACATGTGGGAAATAATTAATAGCTATGAATAAATAATGAAGTTATTGCCATCAGTTCGGAGACACTCATATGGATTCTGTTTACTTTATGGTGCTGCAGGTATTTAATGAGCTCAGAGGAAAAGCTCCTGCAAAAAGCTGAAAGCAACAAATACAGCTTCAACTCTTATTAACATTTTGTCAAACCAGGATTAGTAAACACTCATTGGTGAATCATTTTCATAGCTCATTTCATAGATCATTTTGAGCTCCTAAAGTATCTTTTGTGTTTTTCAGTGTTTATGGGACAGTGTTGGTGGTGTAATCTAGAGAGAAGTTTGATGTTCAATCTTGGCCCTGTGAATAGAAGAGAGCCTTTTGAACTTTGAGGCTTTCCCTTATTTTTTGTGTTTGGGTAGGGTATGAGCGTGAGACTGATAAAGGCATGTGGTACATAGCAGAAGCGTGAGAATTGGAAACACTTAAAGAATATTCTTTAAAGAGTATTCTATACCATAATTTTTAGTGAAATTAAAGGGATGTCCATAGAAACCATAGACCATAGAAAGTCAGCAACATGCAGCGACATCAAATGACTATGGGTGAAATAACACTTGGTGATGAGCAGATCCTGAGTTAAACTTTTCTCAAGTTCAAGGTGAACGATTGAAACAACTAACCAATGACAGCGAAGAATTCCGTTGATCGACATATGGTCATATGTACACTAGGGTCCAATTAATTTCACTCAACTTTAATCTCTGTAATTTAACAATTATGGAGAAACTAAAAATGATAAACAACAAACACAAACAAAGAGGCTGAGAAATATCAAGAGCTCACCAAAATCAGGTAGGCTAGTGTGGCTAAAATCAGCCCTATAAATTTCTTCTTGTTTAAATGTAACTTCTTTTGTGGGCACTTTGGTGATGCACAAAGTATGATTTGCAGTGCAGAACTCTAGTGAGAGACAGGGAGGTTCATTGACCCTGGAGAGCTGTCTCCTCCACTCCCCTCCACTCACAACCAGCCTCTTATTAACAATGGCACCAAGAGTGCGAGGGTCCAGATGTTAGTCTCCTGCTCCCACCAGCTGTGCCAGTCTCCTATACACAGCCTCATTGACTCTGAACCAGGGAGGCAAGACTCTTAAGAACACACTGACACCAAACTCACACAGAGTGTCCACTCACTGACAGTAGGTTTTTGTTTTAAAAAGGGGAATACCTAGGAAATGTCCACAAAAGCAGCTATTACTCATGGCTTTGTGCAGACAAGAATAAATACTGATAGACATTCACTGCACAGATTAAATGACACACACCCACATGGACACACAAACACCCATATGCACTCTCACCAGCCACATGCTCTTTACACCCCTTTCTCCTGTTGTAGAGTTAGAAGCAGAGTTATTTGTGGGTGACAAGATCCTAACAATTCTCAGAATAATGCACATTTGTTTGGATGACTGCGCCATCAGCGCTCCCTTTGTTATTTTGAACATTGTTAGAGTCAGTTTGTAAGGATCCATCAACCCTTTATTCTGCTGGGGGTTTTTTGTCCATTTACTTGTTCTTATAACAATAATAAGTTTTGTCATTCAGCCACAGTAGCACTATTGTCCACATGCTAATAATGATTTCTGACAGCAGGCACAGAAAAGTAGATAACTGAAGAGTCATTAAAAATTAAAAAACAGTTGACTGGTTGCTGTTTTTGGCCTTGATGAGTCTCTAGGCTTCTTCGGTGTACTCAGCAATAGCAGTGGCTGTTGTTAAACCTTGTTGAACAGGCAGTGGTGTGCCAATGAGTAAAGATAAAAAGGCCTGGGCCTTTAGGAGACATGGCTGCTCGCAATGTGAAGCGACAGAGGGGACTCTGGAAATAATACTGCATGTCTGCCAATGTAAGATTGTAATTCTAGATCCACACTGTCAGACAATAAGTTTGATTATGGTTCTAATTTGAAATGTAGGATTCATCTCTTACCCCTCCACCTTTATTTTCTGCCTCTTCTTCTCTGTTTCATCCTTCCTCCTCTCACTCTCTCCAGCCCCCTCCGCCACCCACACACAGCAGTATCAACATCAGCATCACAATCATTTAAGAAGACTACTGGGAAACCTGAGCTATCTTGTGTAACCATGGTTTGGTTTTTTCCGACCGCATTACTGGAGATCGCAGTTTTCACTGTCACTGTACAACATCTGCATATCATTACTGTCACAAGGTCCTGAACTACTTCTGTGTATCCAGCACCACAGAAAGATATAAAAACAATTTATTAGTAAACAGTAACTTCATTTTGAATTAATAACCTAGTTATTCTATTTGATAGCTATTTGGTCAAGATTTTAATGTTGTGCTTCAATTGAATGTTCGGCAATAAAGATGACATTACATCTCCATTAATTACCTCTCTTGCCAATATCAAGTGTTATTTGAGAGTGAGGAAGAAAAAGAGACATTAAGAGAGAAGGGGGTCAGAATTTCAGTAGATCAAATAAATAAGAACCAAAAAAATTAATAGCATAATAACCACAGAAGGCAGCTAGTTTTTCTGCACATCAGTTAACAAAATGAAAAGACAGCATATGAGAAGCAGAAAGAAACAGAGGTACAAGGGAGGTTGTGTTTGTTATTTGATAAAGCCTCCCTTATAACCTCAGCATGTTGTGCAATAGCGCTGGCTCTCCTTCAACTCTGCGGTGTGCCACTTCAAATTAGTTGCTTGTGGAGAGGGTCTGCCCCATCTTTGCAAAATGCATTAGTACACCACTCAGAGCCTCATACAGCCTAGGGTTAAACACAAATTATATCATTTCTGTCATCCAATCAAATCAGAGTGACCCCTTGACCTGCGAGATGAGTCAAATGCATAATGAAATATGACATGGCACAAAAGCTCTGATTCTAATCTGTTCTGACACACGATCAGATGAGGATGACCTCCTGACCTTGACTGACAAGTGAGACGGGCACTGGGAACAGGATATATGAAGGGAGAAGAAGGGAAACTTGAAAGGAAAGGGGAGAAACATACCCAATTAGAAAGGCTGGTTTGAGTCAGTGGGAGGTTAGTTAGTAATCAGCTCAGGGTCTGGGGTGAATGGGGCCATTTGCATCTTTTGACTTTAGACAGTCTGTCCTCACCTTAATTATTCTTTCCATTGTGGCCGTACTTTCCATTCTTCCTTATTGGTTTCTTTATGGGCTTTGTTTCTTTGAAAGAGTTTGTTTTCTCTCTTCCCACCTCCCTGTGCCACTCATCAATTGAACAGATACCAAGTACATGATGGTTTAGCATCCCCACAGCTTCTTTTATGATTTCCAAACAGTAAAACAGGAACAGATAAAAAATGCACCTGGACTGTTTTGGAGAGAGATGAGATGACAGAGGAATGAGTAGGAAGGGGGCTGATGTGGAGCAGATTCAGAACTGTTGGGCCTTTACAAGGGACATAGCTGACTGGGGCTTGGATCAGCCGAGAGAGGAAGAGGGAAGTGGAGGTGTAGGGTGGCTGTAACTGGATCTTCTGCCCTTTTCCCCCCTCCCTTTCTTTGAGCGCTGAGAGAGAAGCCTTTGTAGTGTGTCGATACACTCATACATGATATTGTATCAGAAGAATAGCTATGGCTTTAATTTAGCCTGAGTTGAAGGAAAGAGATAGATAGATAAACAGTAAAGATGAGGGAAACACAAAAGAGTATTAAAACAGAGATGTGAAGAGTTTATGCCTTTTAGATTAGGTGTTTGAAAATGACTGATCTCTGTTGTCAGACAAGCATTATTTGCCTTTGCCATGTTTGCCATGTTACATTAAAACAAGAACTCTGTGTGCACCAAACAGAGTCATTCTTGAATATACATTATAATCATCCATCGGGAGAGTGATGGCAGAGTAAATTTTTTAAAATATGCTCTTATATTTATCCTAAAGATAAATCCACAGTTTTCTTCACAAACTGGACTGCATGGAATGAGAGATAACAAGGCCAGACTTTGTCTGCAGAGTGCTGCATGGTGAATATGGGAAGGTGTCAGAACGAAGAGTGTCGGAGGGGATGGGATGGTAATTGAGGATTTCAAATATAAATCACCATTTTGACAAAGCTCTTCAATAGGCAGATAAGTGCACATTAGTGGTAAGCCAGATATGTCATCATCTGTTTCTGAGCTGTTCGTCCCGCCCTCTTTGCAAAGCAGGCATTGACTTGGGAGGACACCAGAGTCTTTGTCAATGTGGAACACAAGGAGAACATGCAGCACTTACCAAGTCAACTGATGTCTTGCTAGTGGAATTTTTCCCAGTCTGTGTCCCTCCTGTCAAAATAATGTTTGTGGCATGAAATTCCTTTTATTTATCAATAAATTTCAAAACAGCAAAGTATACATATTATATTGTAAGTACAGCTGAAAATAAGTTTTATTGTAATTATTATATTGCCATGATAAGTCAGATTTAATTACTTAATTGCTTGATAATTTTATCCAAGATGCAACATTATGCCAGGAGATCCAAATTTATGCCATGTGATGCTAATAAAGTCATGTAGCTTTTTATTGAATATATGAATTATACTGAGCATTTTAATATGGATATGCAATTTAATATTAAGTGGGTCATGTCCTAAATCTCAATTTCTACAGGCATCACAACAATAATCTAATAATAAGAAGAATATAGAGATAATGAGCCATTAGCCACAGTCAATATCATCTCCAGAAGGCCTTGAATACTCAGGCAGTGTTACAGAGGGAGGGAGAGAGCTGTGCCAAATAAAAGACAAGCTGGAAAGCTCCCCAATCAATGTTATTTTCTCTCTCAATCCCAGACCAACTGTCTATTCATCTGTTTCTTTCAAATGAAAGGTGTGCTGGTATGTAACACTTACAGTCGAGAAATCTGTCTCTTAATTAAAATGTTACAGATTGCGTTTGCTCACAGTGAAGACAGCATACTGTGTATTGGAAATACTGTCCCCTATAGTGTGCTGCATTGATCAGATGAGGAAAATAAAGGATGGTGAAAAATACAGTGTTGAAAATAGAATCTGTATATTACAGCTTTTTGAACGAGAGTGGCCCTGACTATTGAAAGTAAACCAATGATGAGTACCTAAATAAGAAAAAGAGAAAAAAGGGAGCTACAGTTTGAAAAGGCACTTCGAAGCTACTACTGCTGGTATATACGATCCATCAAATACATTGCCTTGGTTTGGATTTTACTTTCAAAGGAGAAAAGAGTATACATTAGCCAGAGTGTACATGTGGTTCTGTACATGCAATCTCATTTTGAATAGAGGCATATGAATAATTTATCTTGCCACAATCCAACTGGGAACGTCCTTGGTATTTACATTTTATCATCAAGGGCACTGGATGAGCCTTCACAGCAATCCAGCACATGACATATCGTAAGTCCTTGTCCCTTTGCACAACCACAGGCAATGAATGGGACCCCGGAAATGTTTCTGTAGGTTGGATATGTATTAATTTACTAAGAAAACAAAAGATTGATGAACAGGCCAGGTGATGACTAAGCATGGTGGTCTTTAGATTACATAGTGGTCTCCCACAGTTGGAGTGAAGTACACGATGGCTCAGAGGGACAAGCACAGGGACTTACTTCATACAATAGCTCCAGTGTTTACAACAGACAATTTAGTTTCCTTCCAACAATTATGAGGGAAATTGAATCTCAGGAAATGTTCGTTTTCTTGTCCATTAGACCAAACAATAACACTATCCCCAAAGGTTTACAGAAACATCTGTCTTCAAAGGACAGTCCAGAAAATTAATATCAACTTGCTTGCAGGCTATGTCAGGACAAAGTAAATCAAATCAAGGGAATCACTTCTTAAATGTTACACCAAATGAAAGGAATAAGGGAAAAAAGAAAGAGGAAAGTGTGGTTTTAATGCTGAGTATGTGTCTGTACTCCTGATTTAACATTTAAAAGCTCCCGTTTATGCCGTTACATTTGAGATGGGTGTTTTTGGTTCTTCTTACTGACATTCTCATTGTTATGGAACTAAATTTATCTTATCTGACTTTGCGTTTGTTGCTTCACATTGGTATTAATTTAAAAGAAACTGGAGACATTTTATTCCCAATGAAAGTTGTTGTGGAAAAAGACTGTTATGTGTGATTTAAACTTACTCTACTGCAATGTAAACAATATTTATACAAATTTGAATTTTAAACAACTGCTTTTATATTTGAATAATTTCTGATATTTTTGTAGTTTCTTTGCAGTAAAACAGTCTTGTGTTTCTCATTCTAAGGAGCTAAAATGCTTAATCGTACTACTTTATCTGTAATTGATGTGCTCAAAAATGACAGTATAGGTCTTTGCACTTACCTTGATACTAAAATAGGGTTGAGAGAAACAAGAAAAAAATGTACCCTGTATCCTTTCTCCTTTCTTCCATCTCCACATGCCCCTTATTTTCTAAAAGTATCTGTTTGAGAGATAAATGACCGCTCTGCTGCCGAGGATGACAGCCTACACAAAGATGATATTGAATTGATTTCAGAAATGTTGCAGAACTGACTGTTTGATGTATACTGCTAGACATGAATCATAAAAATTCTATTAAAAACCCCTTGAATGGCTGACACCAGAATATTATTTGTGATGATTAATTTGACTCAGTCATTACAATGGGAGTCAAGTTGGATCGTCTCAGACAAAATTGCTTTTCATTCCCCGTTGAATTTCCCTGCTATTTTTCTTTCCTTCTTTCTCTGTGCAGAACCCTGATCTGATTGGACTTACTGTGTTAGCGCAGCAGCACACAAATAGAGATTGTTGGTCTTCTTTATTACGATCACTGAGCATTGTTTTCTTGTTCCAAAATGAGGCGTTTAACATTTGAAACGAAATTATACCTATTCTAGCAAAATGACAGATCGGAAGTTAAAAAGCTGCCAAAGCTTTTTATGGAATTCCTTGTTTGAAAAAATGTTAATACAATTAAAGCACAATAATACAATAAAACCCCTAAAAATCAAAACATGTTGTACATGACAACATTTGATACATCACAGCTGTGATGGATTTGTTAGACTATGAAAAGAAAAACATACTGTCAGTCATTTTTGTATCATTGCTTACAGCAACAATTATATGACCATATCAAAGTTACTGGACAAACTACGCGCTCAAAAAGCGAGCAAGTATGTTTTGATAATAATTCAACAATACTTAAGATTCTTAAGATTTTTTTAATGTTACCTTGAAAAATAAAACATTTTCCACCAGTTTGCTGTTGTGAATGGCTGCAGTAACTGTGTTCAACGTCAGCTGGTGTCGGATGTGGCTATCAGCTATAGCACATTCACTGCTCTTCGTTGTTGCATTTGGGGACAAGACATTTTGCCAAAGCTGCAAAATACCTCCAAAGCCAACCAAAATCTAAAAGCAAACTCGTGTTGTTTCTTAAGTGGGTTTTGTTGCCATTTAGGAAATGAAAGCTTATAGAATTTTAAATTTGGTGATGATGATTTTTTCTAAAACGCTATTTAGCAGTTGTAGTTGATTTTGTCCTATACACCTTAAGTATAAAGGGGTCTATGTTCATATTGGTTTAAAACAATATATTTTATAAATTACCTGCTTTTTGATATGTGTAACCCAGCAGGGAGTTTACATTTACCTAAAGGTTTGATGGGCAGGGCATGTAATATATTTTGGAGCTCCAGCTCAAATAACTGTTTCCACTTTGCATGTCTACATTTGCAACTTGTGTGCAATGTGTGACATCGCAACTTGGGTCAGTGTTATCTGTTTCTACCACTTCACAGAAACACAATCTATTTCACCTTTTATTCCTTTCTGTGTCTATCCTGCCACTCAGAACTACACAGGTCAGACAGGCGGTGGTGGTGGAGGAGGCCGAGGTGGTGGCACCTCGAGTGGAAATGGAACCGGGGACGAAGACTATGAGATCCCACCTATCACTCCACCTAACCACCCTGAACCGTCTCTTCTTCACCTGATGGAGCACGACTCTACAGGCTACCTCGGTCACTCGCTGCCACACAATGGGCTCATCAACCCGTATTCCTACCCAGAGCTGCCCACGCTTATGATGTCGAACATGCTGGCACAGGACAGCCACCTCGTATCCAACCAAATGCCCTCGGTGAGTAGCGCTATGTGAACTCAAGGATCCTGTGGGAATACACTAAAATCAGGTGGCTGAACTTTAACGGATAAGACAAATTTTTTTGACTCCGTTTAGGAGTTTAATTAAAGTAAGAAAAATGCTTTGGAGGAATGAGTGTTGGTTTTAAACTAAACTTTTTAGTTTGTCCCGGCTTATGAAATCACTTTATTATCTGTAGTATCCCGGAGGATGCAAGTGCAAATTAATAACCTTTATGTGTAAATACAACTGAAGCAGATACAATGACTGGATTGATGGATGGACGATGATAGAGCACATTTTACTTTCATAATGATTTTGATATTTTAAAAAATGAACATTTTTAAAATATATTTCAAGCATCAAAAAACCCTTATACATAATTTTGCCCTGTACCAACAAACTTAAACCTTAAAGGGAAAATTTAATTTACAGGATGTAGAGAATAGGGCTAAGTGAGGGAACTGAGTGATTGTTTAGCAGTTGCGATGTCAGCTCTAATGCATGGAGAAAAGGATTGTGGGTAAATCCATCAGCATCATATCTGCCTCGACAGCAGGCATCGGTCAATCTGTCAGGCCTTCAAACATGAATACGTGCTGATTACTCCCTCAGCTCCACATAGAACTGCTCCTCTACAAATTAGCATCTCCAAACCATAATTGCATTCATGAGAACTGTTGGAAAGAGAGCAGGTTTCTATCACAACAAATGAGCTCTGTAAAGCTTATGCATGAAACATATGAATAGGCTGCATTAAGCAAATAATCTCTATTTAGCAGTTTAGCACTATATTATACATGTAGTCCTAAGTCAGTTTTGAATCTGGAAGAGTCCACGTTAATACACATATAAACTGTACATTTCTCAGCAACAAAAATGTCCCTTTGAAATATGGATTGATTAAAGTTTTGTATCGATTGCAGCACTGAGGTCCAAGGAAAGAACAGACACAGTTGACAGTGTTAACATATATGGTATTTTTTTTTGTGTCCAGGATTTGAAAGTCAGGAATTTAGAATCTTCATAACTTAACTTGATTCTGACTGAAATTATAAACAGATGCAGAAAAAGTAACACATACCAGCTGTGCTTTTCTGGAAGGAAAGTTTTCCATGTTGTTCATTCTCTGTATCATCAAGGACAAATATCACAAGTGTGCTTTGTCTTGGACTGTGTCTGAGTATTTGTTATTTATAGTCTACATTAAAGACATACAGATGCATATCAAGGTCAGGTACAATATAGGGTGTTCATCTTAAACAGATGATAAGTAAAAACCAGTGCACAGTCTGGTAAAGATCTGGAATCTAAACATACTATTCATTATATATAATGTTGGAATATTCCCTCAAGGTATTGGATTCATACGTCATTTATCTTCATATTCATTTCACATTTTGGTCATGACCTTTACCGTGGAGACAGTGGTTGATTGGCCAGTCTTTCACTCTGCAGTCAGGATATTTGTTACTGCTACACAGGGCCACACTCTGTGGTTTTAATAGATTGAATACAGCAGGCTGGGTGATAAAAATGCATGAGCTTTTAAATGTTCAACTCACACATGATGAACTTGTATTTAAAGCACATGTATTGCAGATGCTGTTAACTGCTGGTGATTCTTATAAAACGGATAATTAAAAGGGTGTTTTTGGTTTTGAAAATGGAGATTAAGATTATTTGCAACACTGCACTGTAAATGTTAAATATTGTCTAAATCAAAGTTATTCTATATATGTATGTTATAGAGTAGTAGTGCATATACATGTAGTAGTAGTATAGTAGTATATAGTATATCTGAGTGCATGAACCTTGAAAAAGTCAGAAGAAATTGCACCACATTAAAAATCATCTGTGATCTTTTGCAAATTATACTTTGCAAGTAAATTTAATAAATCTTGTTATTTCTGCCTTTTTCTGAAGAGCTCTTGAATGCATTTGAAGATCTTTTCAGAGCTCTGCTTCAACTCCACTGCAAAAAGCAGCATATAAAGCGAACTCAGAATTTTTTTTTTAATCAAATAGTCTGTCTGGCAAAACTACCAAACCGTAGCAGAGGTTCATTTGTGCTGAGACCGGAGTGTCTATTAAATTGGTGCCTCACCTTGACACAGTCTGTTGAGCAGAGTAATTAAGCAAACTCTGCAGTTCAAACATGAGTCACTATCATTACAAATATCTCACTTGACATGGATAGATAAATAATCATTCTAATTTTAGTCTGTTTTGGTAGCTAAAACATACAGTGTACAGTGTAGCTGCTGCAGCTGCTGTTGACATTGGACTGTATGTGTGTGTCCAAGTGTGTCTGTGTGTTTCTGTGTCTTTACTATAAACAATATATCTGCTGTTGAAATGGATCCACTACATCTGGAGGTCAGGCCTTATATTCAATCTTGAGCACACTGAAAAAAAAAATCCATTAGGGTTCATCTTTCCTGCATCAGCCATTCTATTGTGGTGCTGCAGTGAGATCTGTTTTCATCAGGCAGATTCAATACGTGAGCTGGGCAATGAAAAGAGTGCAATAGAGTTGAATGAAGAGAGGAGGGTGAGGATGGAGTGAGAGTGAGAGATGAAGAGAGAGAAAGGAAGTGAGAGAGGGAGACAGAGATAGAGAGGAGGGCATTGTGGGGAGGAATACTAGAAGAAAAAAGTAACTCTTATTCAAAATGAGCGTATACCTCCAGTTTTTGTACCTCCTGGATTTCATTATTAGATATTTTAAAGATAATTCAGTTGAGTGAAATAGGGTTATTCTGTCTCAACAAAAGGCTGAGAGCCTCTGGTTTTTAAATTTGTGCCTGTGTGATTCAAGTATGAGGACATTTGAAAATACTCCAATGCAGGTGCAACAATATAAACATGAAATAAATAGGGCGATTATATAACAAAAAGGATTTAGACTCAAGTAGTATCACAGCAGCAGTTGATCATAGCTGTTAAACAGAATAGATAGGGTGTGTTTAGTTTGTTGTGTAAGGGTTCTGAACTGCAGGGCTAAAGAGTGTTTAAATTAGGTAGTTTTAACACTGAACTGTGGGCATGGATCTTAAAAATTAATAACAACTATGAAACATGCATTGCTAAAAATTTAATTATATGGGATAAGTCTAAAGGTTGAGTATATTTTTGTTATTAGCAGCAAATTGTGGGCAGCACAGTGGTGCAGTGGTTAGCACTGTTGCCTCACAGCAAGAAGGTCCTAGGTTTCAATCTACCAGCTAGTTGTGGCCCTTCTATATGTTTGCATGTTCTGGATGCACATGTGCAGATTCTCTCCAGGTACTGCAGCTTCCTCTCACAGTCCAAAAAACATTGTTAGGTTAACTGGTGATTCCGAATTGGCTGTAGATCTGAATGTTACCGTGAATGGTTGTCTGGCTTTCCGTGTTAGCCCTACAGTAGACTGGAAGCCTGTCCAGGGTGTACCCTGCCTCCCATCCTATGACAGCTGGGATAGTCTGTTGTCGCTGACAGGGCAAAAAGTGACCATGAATTGGATAGGTACAGAAAAGTAGATAGATAAACAACAAAGGGCATTAAAAGACTAAAATTAAATATATGTCAGTCCGTCTCTTGGTACTTGTTGGGTTTTCTTCTAGTCTGTGTTCCTATTAACGATATAAATTTTTGAAAAGTATAACAAACATTTAGCATAATTACTTGAAATTTAAGTTTACAACAGTCTATCAAAACATAAGAAAATGATGAATTTAGGTGTGAATTTGTCTGTTTTGTGTTTCAGCAGCCAATTACAAATCTGGCTTGCTAAAGATTATTACAGCAACTGTGCATGCGCAATAAATACAGCCTGGATTCACGGAACATGTTAGTCAGAGCAGTTTTGTTTGTTTGTGTTTTTGATACTTTCTGAACATCCGAAATAGCAGAGAAATAAGATATGCCTTCATTTTAACATGTGGATCTATTACTAGTATACTTAGCATACACCTTAGCATTTTTGAACTGCAAAAATTAAGTCTGGGGATGGCTGTGACACAGTTTTAGTTTGTAAAGTGGGATGTTATAATTTGAAGTGGAAGACAGTGGGAGACTTTGCCTCCACAATGACAGACACTTTTGTTCGCTTCCTGATTTGGTCTAAAATTAGATCCCTGTTACATTTCCTATTTTTTGGCTTCCTCTGACACTGGATAAAGCTCCATGTACCACTCTAACATGTTGCCACTTTTGCTTTTAATGAATATCAATCTATATTTTCCACCACCATGACTGTCTTAAATCTGTGCCATGCTTTCTTTTTCCCCTTGCTGTTGGACCAAGCCAAGAAACCTCAGGTCTTACTTTTTGCCATTGCTGTTATTCTTCCTCAGAATTTTGTACAGGTAACCTACTTTCTGCTACCTGTTTACACTGGCGCAAACATGGGCGAGGTATATGAATGTTCAATCCATTTAGGTGTTTTAAAATAGGCGGGCATTATTTCTGAAAATTCTTCTGAAGATTCTTTTCAGATAATTCCATAAAAATGCTCCAAAAAGGCACCAACAACGCAAAAACTGTAGCGAGGTCAATCCAGTGACTTCATTTGGCTATCAGGCTATCAGCGGCAGCTCCCTGTCAGTCTGTCAAGTCTTGTCAGCATCCAAAGAGATGAAGCAAGTCACCAGATATGGATTTGCCGCTAGGCGATGTTATCTGTAAAAACTTTAACCATAGCTCTGACTATCCGTCCGATCTGCACAAAATAAAAATCGAAATGATCATACATGTTTATGCTGAGACTGTGCCATGTCTACCTCCATTGCCATCTGCTGGTGGCGCCGCTGTAATCAGTAAAAAAATATGCACATTTTTAGACATACCTTTATGGTTATTTGTCCAAACTGCACAAAACAAAAATCAAATTGATTGTGAGATCATATACTTTCATGGTGGCACCATGTCATGTCTGCTGTCATTGCCATTTTCAAAAGAAGTTTAAAAAAGTAAATAAATAAATAAACAAACAAAGCAAAACAAATTGACCGTGGCATCTTACTTCCCATGAAGAGGGGTTAGGTCAGGTCCGCATTTATGAAGCAAATGGGGTTTTCCGAAGTATTCCAGGCCACTGTCAAGCAAATGGCATGTCTTTGTATAGCGATGACTGTTTCAGTCTTACTTTGTTAGGAAAACATTTCATTCCTCACCTAACCTTTTAAAAATAAATTCCTAAATTTCCAAAAACATGGAGGTTGAAGAGTTGATGGAAGATGCCCCTTTTTCCCTCCTTTGCTGACTCTTAAAACCTCAAAGACAAAATTGACTGCAATTTTCTAATTTTGTAAGGAGGCCATTTTCATTTCATATTTTTTTTCTTTTCTTTTCTTTTCTTTTGGCTGATGCTTATTGTGTCTGAAGCCCCTCCTGGTCAAACCTGATATCTTTCAGAGAGCTCTTTTCTCGATGCTCTGATGCACTTGGCAGGGACTCTCTCTCCCTCTTTCTCTGCCACTCTCTCTGTTAATGCCCCCACTGTCATAGCATCTACAAGTTCCAAAACACATTAGACATTTAATAGCCTTGCTCAGGTTGCATTGATCTTATCAATACAGCCCAGAATGATACACATCTCTACTGCTACTAATTTCTGGCCTCGCTGTTTTCTGTTCCATCTTTCTTTACACTAAAACTGTAGATATATTTATTATTTCTACCTATATTTATGACCACTGTTTCTGATATTTAAACAGAAAAGCTTTGTATTTAATTATGATATATTCCTAATTATTCTGAAATTCAAATTACCTGTGCCTGCAACTGGAATAAATTATCTTTGATTTAGGTTTTTTCATGTTCCACAATTGTGCATTCGATATTAGCCATCATCAAACTGGCTCGAGTGTGATGTTTTGAATATGTAACAGATGATGAATGTATAATCAGCTAGGGAATGTTATGCATAACAGGTATGTATTAGCAGAAAGAGCTATATGCACAAGCAGCCTTGGTTCCATCAAGCACCCAAGTATAATCTCGTTTTGTTTTATTTTATTTTTGTTTTTTTCCCAGAATACAAATTGGGAATCTGTTTGAATGAGGGTCAGTTTATTTGTAATGAGGGTTGTGGCAC
Organism: Etroplus canarensis; assembly: GCA_015106775.1. Classification (NCBI taxonomy): domain Eukaryota; kingdom Metazoa; phylum Chordata; class Actinopteri; order Cichliformes; family Cichlidae; genus Etroplus; species Etroplus canarensis. The sequence continues at coordinate 50,187 of VUQH01032020.1, forward strand.
TCTGAAGATCTGCCTGCTGCATTCATATTCAAATTCATTCTCTAATTTCCTTTGTTACAAGGTTTCAATGTAAGAATTTCCGCGCAAGCTCTTTATCTTCAGTTGTTGAGGTTAATTATCAAGTATTAATCCCATCTTGATTGTCATGTTAAGTTGGGTGGAAGCCTGTTCTTTTTCTTTCTTTATTTTTCCTCACAAGGTATTAAGTGCTCCTGGCAGGTGCTCACGCTCCAAGCCTGTGTGAATGAAATATGAGCTACAATGTCAACTGAACTTGTCACAGACAAGCTGGGATGAATTAATGATAAGAGAGCAGAGGTGTGTTTTAATGTGTTTTCTCTCTGATGGAGGGTCTCAGCAAACGTATTATCGCATACTGTACACCTGCTGGTTTTTGTATAAACATGGAAAAGGAAAAAAAGGTGGATTAGAGATATGGTGACGCGTTTATAGAGGAAATCGTGGTCCTCATTTTAAGTTAAAAGAATAAAAATTATATCAACCAGCCTTTTCAGGAAGATTATAGTTGAATGTGTTTACACTTTTTCCATATAGACTTTAAAATAGTCTTATTTTTTGCCTTTAAAGACTTTGTACTCTTTGAGGCTTTGCCTCATTCTATACAATTTATTCAGATGAAGAAAACCTATTTCTCCTTTGAAAGACCTTCATTTTAAGTCATTTTTTAAAGGGATTAGAGCGTCTGCAGAAAATGATGGAATGTCTGTCGCTTTTCACCACAGTTCAACAAGCCCAGTGATAGAATGGAACTTGTATTAGTTATTCCAATGTTGATTTGGGCATAGATGATTTTTTGAATGATCAATTCCACTAGTGGAACAAAATCACTTGCTTGTTTGATGGCCTCTCGAAGTCTACAGGAAAGGGGAGGGCTGTTCTTTAAACTGCTTCCTTTTTTCACTTTTTTTGTGATTATTTATTTTCAAATTGTCCCTTAGGCTAATGTTCCATTTTGGCATTTCACACCTCCCTTTCCCATAAATGAACCATCACAGCCATAAATCACTGGACAAACAGAGACTTGTGCAAACCCTGAAAGGTTCAAAGATTTATGTAACACATTCATGTTTTCCACTTCCTCATTTTAGTACTCCACGGGTAAAGCCTAGCTAATAAAAGGTCCTATTAATATTTCCTGTTGCTTAGCAACGGCAGGCAGCAAGTAATAGCATTCTGTGGAAAAATAGATGACCGATAAGGAAAAATTCAATTCTTTTCTCATCTCTTGGGAGAAAGTGCCTTATTTCTCTGGCAATGTGATATGAAACTGTAGTTGTATATTAAGAAATATCCTAAAAGAAATATAGGTTATTTTCCAATTTCACCATTTTAGAGGGACTTTTGTTGCAGCCTGGGACGGCAGCTCATCTTTTTTCTCTACCCTGATAACGTCAATTAACCTAGCAGATTAGGCTAATCAGAGGATAAGATGGCATCTTAATTTATTTCTTTTTAATCAAAAATTTTAAAGAGATGGTGTCAAATAACGCAGCCACTGGATTTTTAAAGCGATCAGTTATGTGGGATAAATTGCATTTCCTTTATATTGCATGTGCAATTTAAACTTGTTTTGCACAAACACAGACCAGCTTCTATTAACTGCTATGCAAAGCCTCTTCTAATAATGCCTATCACTCTGATCACAGGTAATAGAAGATGATCTCTGCAGCGAAAAATTTCCAATTTAGATAATTCATCACATCATATTTAAAACAAAACAACTGAGTCAAATATGTTTTATCACACACATGTTGTTGTCTTTGTCCCCCTCGTGTAGATTTGATAAACTGCTGCATTCAAGCAAAGAACAGAAGCTAAAGAAACAAACGCAGATTCAGCTGCAGCAGATATCTAGTGTTATGAAGCAGATACAAAGATAAGGGATTTCATATTACACTTAGCCACGCGCCCCTGCTGAGATTTATCATGCCATGAAATCATGCCCATATTGCACTATGCCCTATCTCAACCATCCATCAGCTCATACTACTTTCACCACCAGGAATATTCAGTCCTGGTGGCAGTGGAGAGCCATCCCTTGTCATCTCATTCTTAGACGCCTTGCCTGCTGTGTCGCCAGCCAGTAGTTTCACACAACCCTGCCACTGTGTCTGTTAACGACCGTAAGAGTGGCTTCATCATGGTGATTAAAACACTCAGTGTGTTCATAAACACAGTTCAAAGTGCACTGTGTTAATCCAGGACCAAGAGATCTAAATGCAGTCAGCTTGGCGTTTTGAATTTAAACAGAAATGAAAGTGTCACAGAAGATAAAAAAAAACTAAATCTTTGTGGTATCTCCATTTTCTTAACATTTTCAACATAGTAGCAAGCTGGTTGTTATCATTGTTTTCATCCTTTTCTATCACCAGAAGTGTATTCTGAGTTATCCTCAAATCTGCCCCTGTTAAAACAAAGTATTTTTTTTGTTTTTTGTGAATTGTGCAATCACTGTAAAAACAGAAGTTTGGTAATCTGCTGCCATAATACGGCATTTGCTGCACTTTAAAGCTTTAGGATAAAGTGAAGATGGCCTCTGTCAGAAAAGTCTGAAAGTAAGAGGATTTTGCACACATCTCTAACCTTGGCCTGACCTGCACTTTTATTGCATATACACTATGGTATGTTTCCTTTAAAAATTGTGTTCTCTTTGTTGTTTTTGTGTTCATTCTTTCTGCATGTTGCTTTTTTTTTTGTGCAAGTATAGGCACGCCCACACACATACACACAAAGTGTGTTTGACACAGCAGTCAGGAGTCTCATTAGTGGGAGCAGAGGAGCCTTGCCTTCTGCTGTCAAGAGTGTGTGTCCCTACCGCTCCTCACAACCGTCTCCTACATGTCATGTCAGGAAAAGCTCTGATTCTCTGACGCCGTGCTTTGTGAGGTGAGCTCAGAGACACGCCCGGGCTGAGAGGGAGCTAGAGAACGGGAGAAAGAGACTGAGAGAAAGAACAAGAGAGAGAGAGAGAGAGAGAAAGAATCAAAGGAGGTTCTAACATTAGCAGTAATGAGGAACATGGAGGATGGTGCCGAGGGGGACATCATGACATTACTATCTGCAAATCAACCACTGCCTTTTTGCTGCTTCTGATTCACTCTGAGAGACATTCACACTGGTATTGTACTTTTCAAACCAGCAGTCAATCACCGGAAACATCAGGCTCTGTGCAAACGCTTCCAGCTGAACTTTAATTACATCAGTATTATTAATATTACTGTTCTCGTCTTTTTGACTTCACTTGAAATTTTGTGTGTTTACTAACTTGTGTCTCTGTTGCACCAGTTAAAAGTCCTTCCCGCATTGTATGAAACTAGAAACTGTGTTGGTATGGACTGTTTTTGACTTTGAAATTTATAGTGGCAAATTCCATTTCAACACTGCGGCTACTTAAGGCATTCTTTCAGTAAATTGCTTTTTTCGCTCATAAAATATGTGCGAAAGCTCGTAATTATTCCCTTAAACTGCTAGTTTGCGAGGTATTGCTGTTTTTCTGCCAGATTAATTACATGATCACAGTTCAGCACAGGAGGTGCAAGAGCAAGTGTTTGATATTTTTCCTTTTGACTAGCATGTAATTGGAACGATTGAAAATGACCTTATAGTGTCTTGTTTTGGCAACGTGGTGCAACTGCCAAGCTTAATGAATGAAATGAGGTTTTAATAGTGTGTTGCTAAATATACAGCTGGCTGGTACTGGCATCATGTTACATTAAATTACATTGTCTTATTGTATAATATTTTAAAACATAGCCTTGACAACTTTTAAAACATGTTTTAGACTTTAACAAATACTTAAAACACAGTTTCCTTTTGTTTAAACATCTTGTCATCCATTGCCCACCATGTATCAGTACTTAGCATCTGTCTGATGTCACAAGAAGCCAGATACAGCATTTTGCCTCTGCTTTAATAGTTAAGTAGAGTATGATTCATGAATCCACTCTTGTCTTCTCAGCTTGTGTAAATGACCCTCCTGGGTCTATATAAGCTTGATAAACCAAAGATGTGGATGAAGGGAGAGAGACAGAGGGATGGAGCGAGGAGGAGGTGGGAGTGGTGGGAGGCTTGACGGTTCTTTGAGGAACAGAGTTGTTAGTGCTTTGCCCTCGGGGTGAATGAAAAGTAGCTTTGAGGGCTGTGAGACCCAGGGTTGGCTCCCCACCTAAAGGCGTGTTTACCACCTTGTTGCACGGAGACTGTGCTTTTGAAGGATCAGTCTTGAACGCGCCTCTAATTAAAGCTGTCATGGCTGGGTGCCTGCAGGGATAATGTTCTATTATTATAGTCATTTGTTTCAATTAAACGCTGGCTGATTTTACAATAGCAGCCGTGAACCTGTGTGAGTGAGCCATCACTCTAAACAAGATGGCTCCACTCAAGCAGGGAGTGAGGAAAGAGAAGTCTCAGGACTCACACGGGCATTGATCAGTGCATATGAAAACAGGGCAGGACAGGGTTGAAAAATAATCTGTTGGTGTTTTTTGTTTATTCACAATCCAAATTAGACAGATATCACAGAATTGTGAGAACAAAATAGATTTAATACATTTAATTAACCTTTGGCTTTCATTTACAGTTTGAAGCAAGTCAACTAAAAGTGAATTGACTCCAGCTCTACAGAAAGTACTTAATTAAGAACTGACAGATAAAGACGATTTATTTTAGATGGTGCTAACAAGTTGAAATGTGACAACAACATTCATTGATTCTGTAGCATCCACAGATGGGTTTATTATGATGCTAGTGTCATAAAAACCTGCATAGCAATCAGCCAGCTTATTTAAATGATGAAACAGATGCCACTCTGTTCCACTAATCATCATAAGGACAGAGCAAGGTTAGCTGTTTTACTCTCCTCTTGTGTGCATTTCTGCTCTTGCTCCTTGTAGCTGTGTGTAGGGCTCTCTTCTCCCCTTCTCTCATCTCTGTGCTGGTGGTCAAATCCCCTTAGCTAAATCAAATGGTGCAGGCAATTGGAGCAGCCGTGAAACCATTTCAAAGGTAAGGTCAGCAGGAGCAGGGGAACAATGGCTTTGTGATATTCCATCTCGCACACAATGTGCTACACATAATTGGAAAGCCTTTGTTATTTGACTCCCATTTGACTATGACGTACAAGATGTGAATACAAACACGACAGGCGTAACGATGGCAGAGGAACACGTTCACACCGAGTTTCCTGGCTTTACATCACAGTTTAGGTCTGCCTGGCTGCTCATCACCAAAAAGCAATATCTAACTGTCCCCCAACCAACTTTGCTAACTTTGATTTTACTACTTAGGTCATGCGGCTATTTGCCCCCCACCCCTCTTCTAGTTCTGTACTTTGTCCTGTGTTTTCTCTCGCTGCCCGTCTCTTTGTTTTACTGGCCTCTTTCCTTGGGGCTGTACACCAAACAGCTATATTTCTGAAGGTAAAGCACAGCTACAATAATACCCAAGAGAGCTCAGAAACCCATTTTCAAAATAATCTAAAAATATAAATGAGCCATGAAATGCAGCCAAAATAAAGCAGAATGATAATGATTAAAGTTTCCAGTGTGTTATCTGCTTCAAGATCAGTTTAGAGTATTTACAATGCTATCAGATCTACTGGTTCAAAATGTGTGCTCACACAACGTTTATGTTGCATTACAGATTACGTCTTAAATCCTGAAATAAAATCAGCACTGTTCATGTCAAGAGTCTATGAAAAGTCAGTATGTGTTACATGCTAAAGGCAGAGAGCACTGACCAGCTAAATCCTGTTACTCACTGTGCACTCCCACCTCTTTCTAGCCACTTGGATGATACCAATAGGAATTAGCATACAGTACCTATGGCAACCAGCAACCTTTGTCAGTTTCTTTCATAATATTTATACAGCCGTCTGCTGCTAGCTTTATTTAGCTCAGGTTTGATGGTGCTATGTGATAACTTCTCGCTCTTTCTGTCTCACACAGGTAAAAGCACAACCTAAAAGCTCTCTGAGGCAATTTCATAAAGGACATAGAAATGACTATTACAATAAAATTAGCACAGTGGGAGTGTTTTGAGTAATGAGCACAGGTTCTATTAGACAGCATAACTGAGTTTAGTAAGTATAGTAAGATAATGCAGACTGATAGTTTGGTATAGGACACTTTCATCTTGATATATCACATCTCAAGCTATCAACTTCACACTTGGAGTGGACTAGTTTATATGATTCTCTACTTTCTGATGACTTAATGCTTCATTAGCTTGAACAGAACAAGCAGCCTTAATGAAAATGGGGTTCGTGAAATATGAGTGCAAATATAAATAAATTCCCATTAAATAAACAAATAACAAATCAGTAAATAGTTTTAGTTCTTTTATGTTTGTTTATTTTTCCAATAAATGTGTTTTTACTCATAACTTTTGTTAAAAACAAATCATTGCAACTCCGCTTATGTGTTTTACCCTCACTAGTGAATTAAATGCATGTATATATGTAAAGGTTTATTTTTCTGTCTCTATTATTTTGAGGCTGGCCAAAAATCCACGATACTGTGGTGCCTTTCCCCTGGTGAACTCCTTTTTCTCTGTATGTCTCCTTCTTGTTTACATTAAACATGGTGTGACTCAGATTAAAGGGTGACAATTTTGCCTGGAGGCTGTTGCTATGGAAATGCATCTGCTATAGCTATGATAGGCCATTCATGTTTGATTAATTGGTTTTTCAATGCTTCTTGGTTTGCAAGGACCCTTAAAGAGCAAGTCCATGGAAAATGGAAAATTAATGGATTTCTATTTCCTTCTTTTTACTTCTTTTTCCTTCCTCCTTTTTTGTCTGACTGCTTATTTTGCTGAAGCTATTTCCTCATGTTTTAAGAAGTGTAGTGATGGTGTTTTGAATTATGATTGGAAGTTGAAGATTGCCACGGATGGGGGAGGTTTGAGCTTGGTTATTTGAAATGCAAAAGGAATGTCTTTGTTCACGGCTGGCTTTTGTGAGCAGCTGCTGAGGCAAACACAGAATCTAATGTCGTGTGAATATTATGAGTTTTCAAAGCAGGCCAGAGCTGTGTGCAACATTACTTTGTTGTGCATTTTTATTCTAGCAATCTACTGGGACCAATTATGATTAGAGAGCTAAGCCTTCATCTCTGAACCTCTACTTGTGTTTATCAAGACCTCATATGCTCGGGCCCTTTAAATTTGATCTTTTTAGCACTGCACTAATGTGTAATGTATTATTTAACTCATAAATGTTTAAAACAGCTAACAAATGCTAGTTCATCACTTTCTGATCTGTAAATTCCCAAACATTCCCATTTATGCCTGCATTAAAAGCATCCTTTGGTCTGTGTTCATGTTCTGTCCTGATGAATCTTGAAATAAAGCTTTTGATGCAGTTACTATTGAAGATCTTTTAAGATGGCTAAGAACAGAACTTGTGAGAGTCTAACTCTATAATCACTAATGGGTGTTCTCCATGTAGGGTCATTTCCAGCTGTGAGTGCCAGTTTTGTTTCTGCTTGTTCTTACAGAACTGTTGCAAAAGTTGTTTTTTAATGTGGCAATAGGTAATACTTTTTTCCTTTCTATCACACCGTGAGCATAATATCTCTGCAGGAGGTTGATACAGTTTTCATCAATATCATTGATTGAAAGAGGTAAAAAACATCTGGCATTTTAAAAAGAAATTTAGAAGCACTAAGTAAGTAAGTCTTAACCCCAACACTATGCAGGTCACTGTGTCCAAAGGACCTGCACTTGTTGCCTGTAGCAGTCCATAGGAGCCATAGACTGTAATTTTAGCTGCAATGCAGAGGGCCCTATTAAAATCTTTTCAGTGATGATAAGCCTGTGTGTTATATGGATGAATGAACAATGCAAAATTGTTTTAGGATACTGTTCACTGATTGGCTTTTAGATGTGAAAAGCTTGAATTAAATTATAAAGAAAAGTGTTGAGTTTCTCCTTATTAAATTTCTCCTTATTAAATAATGTACTATATGCATTTTTGGCCAGTTGAGTAGCAGAACATACCACTGGCATGCACTGAATAAAAGTATTGGGCCACACCTCTTAAACATTGAATTCAGGTGTTTTGTTTAATCTCATTACCAGTGTATAAAAACAAGCATCTAGCCATGCAGTCTGACTTTTTAATGCTTTAAGGTTGTTTTTCTTGGATTGGCCTGGGCCCCTTAGTTCCAGTGAAGGGAAATATTTACTTTCCAACCAGAATGCCAGCAAGACATTGTGGACAATTATGTGTTTCTAATTTTGTGGAAACAGTTTGGGGGAAGGCCCTTTTCTGTTCCAGCATGACTGTGTCCGTAAAGGTATGGTTGGATGAGTTCGGTGTGGAACAACTTAACTGGCCCGCACAAAGCCCTGACCTCAACCACATGCAGCACATGTAGGATGAACTAGAATGTAGATTGCAAGTCAGGCTCTCCTGTCCATCATCTATGTCACAAATACTCTTCTGGATGATTAAAGAAAAATTTTCACAGGCACACTCCAAAATCTTACTGAAAGCCTTCCCAGAAGAGTGGAAGCCCATGGATATAGAATGGGCTGTCATAAAAGCTCTTGTAGGTGTAATGTGTCGGTGGCCCGATACTTTTGCCCATATATTATAGGTAAGTCTTAACCCCAACACCATGCAGGCCACTGTGTCCTAAAAGCCTGCACTTGTTGCCTGTATCAGTCAATAGCAGCCATGGATTGTGCTTTCAGCTGCAATAGAGGGCCCTATTTGAAATCTTTTCACTGTTAATAACCCTGTGTGTTATATGGATGAATGCTTAAGCAATGCAAATTGCTTTATGATACAGTTCACCACATGGCGTTTAGGTGTGAAAAGATTAGATTAAATTGAAAAGAGAAAGTGTTAAATTGTAACAGATTTTCTGCTTATTAGATAATATATCATAATAACAGGCACTATATGTATTTTTGGCCACTTTAGTAGCAGAACATAACAGTGGCATATCTTTACTGGCAGTCTTTTTATTTTGTGTCCCAGTAGTGTACAGCTGTTTTTAGATTAATTTTGCTGAACACAGATGTGTGCTGCGGCAGTATACGATATTATACCAAAAACAAGGAGCTTAAAGACACTAAACACTCTGTAAACCTAGAGGGAACTGTAGCACTCCACAACTGTGATAACCATTTTTCATATTAGCAATGCAACTCATTTTTTATTTAAAAATATTCATTACAGCTGCTTTGAGCTCTAACTAGCTGATTCCAGTTCTTAAAGTGTGCAGTTTGTGTGATTGCTACATTTTCATCTAACATGAGACTCCACCCAACACCTCACTCAAAGTATGCTCAGACTTCAACTCAACTGGTGATGTCACAGAAGCTAGATTTCTGTTTTCTTTTTTAATCTGGGTCATTAACAGTGGATGTGATTAGAATTTAGGGAGCAAACATGCCCTTTGACTTGATGTGTTTGTGCTGCGGTGAGTTGTCTTGGTTACTTTGACTTTAGATATAAGCATCTTGTTTCCAGTGTTCAAACTCTGCCCTATGGAAAGGTCAGTGTTGAAGTTGCTTTCATATTAACCAATTAATAAACCTGGCTAGAAAGTTTTAAAATAGCGAGCATCTGTTTTGAAGAAAGACAGTGAGGGAAGGAAAGCTTTCTCAGCCTCAGGTCACCTGAGAGACCTCGTAAAAGGGTTTTTGGGTCTGTCTTTTTTCAACAAACAACTCCCTCACAGTTTTTTGCACATTACTTACTGTATTTCTATTTCTATTATACTTTATCCAACACACATGCCTAATTTCTCAAATTTGAAAATGTCATCTCCACTTCTAAATATTTGGCTAATTGGCAAACTTTTATTATTTTAAGTAGAGAAGATAGTAAAGCTGGTGTTCTTCTCTCACCCCAGATGCAGGAGATGGCTATGCACCACCAACAACAGCAACACCATCACCAGCATCCTGATGGCGCTCATTATGACCCCGCCAGTAACCACACCCTGATAAACAACTCACCTCCGATACTGCCCAACCCTATGAGTGCACTATCCCAGCTAAACCCACAGGTCAGCCGGAGTGCAGTGCCTCATGGTTCCCCCTCACCTCCCGGAAGTAAATCAGCCACACCCTCCCCTTCAAGCTCCAATCAGGAAGAGGAGACTGATCCTCATTTGAAGGTACTGGTGTGGCTTCTCTGACTTGTAGTGGAGATGAAGGCATACGCTTGGCAGTGCTTTTCAGAGATGGTTCGCATGTTAACTGCAGTGCTGAGTTCAGGAGGAACACAGGAATGGGCATGCTTGTGCTTGGTTTATTTGGTTGCCTGGAAAATTCAAACATTGCTTTACAGTTTTGCTGGATTTAGAGTTATGACTGTTTTTTTCTTTTGTATATCTAATGATGTCTCTGTGTGTAAAAAAGATTAAGTATGTTTAATATTTTGACTTCTGTGTTCTTCGACTCATCTTTTCTTTATTCATAGCAGTACAATAAAGTAAAGTCAACATTTAGAAAGTCAGACATCTCTTTCTTAAAGGCAACTCAACCTTCTTTATAATTTCACCTTAAAATGTCTTTTTCTATATCCCTTTAGTGAATTACTATCAATCCGTTAACACCACTGCATGTTTGTAGGATTGTCAGCTACCTCTTACACACGAGATCTGGCATTAAACCTTTTCTTTATACCTTTCTAACATAAACCAACTTGAATTTATTCACAAATCTGAAACATTTTTAATGGGCTGGCGTTGTTGTCAGCAGCAAGATTTGTTGCCAGACCTGCCCAACTTTGTCACTGCTTTACCATGCTCTCAGTTACAGTCTGGTTCTAACACTTCCACTCCTTCATTTAAATCACTCATTCATTTAAATGAGAAGAGAAGGATAGTTGTTTACATTCATTTGGTTTATGTAAATCTGTAAAACTGCTTTCATAAATTACCCACCAACCAATGTCCCTGCGGATTTGCTTCGTTTCTGTCAAGGGAATGTGAATGAGTGTATAATTGAATCTGCCACTTCCACAGTGTTTCAGATTCATCTGTGTATTTAACTGCTAGCTTGCAGTGATACAGTATAACAAGAAGGGGATCCCTTAGTTTAAAAAATACAGATTTCCCAGCCTATACATCTCTGCTGTACTTCTCACTCCATGTGTGAATAAAAATGATTACCATCTCTCCTATCAGTAAGTAATTCCATTTGCTCTCTCCAATTCATTCTGAGACCACATCAAAGCCAGAGCAGATACAGCAGGCGATTTAAAATTCCTTTCACCCCTAGCATGAAAAGTCAGAATTTATGACTTGCTGAACAACTGCAAAATAAAGATTCGAAAAGGTTTGATAAATTCAAATAACAGCTGTTATTTTTGACAAAGTAAGGCAGGAAAAAAAATTGCTGCCAACCAGAGCCTGTGTAAAAGTGTTACTGTCAGTGAAACATTGCTGCAATATCCAAACGCTGGGTATTGAACAGAGAAATTAAATTATGGATTTAATGAAGTTTACATGTTTCACCTGTACTCAATGTTATAAACATTCATCAGCAATATAATTATTGATTCTGTGGATTTTTTCCTCACCAAATTTGAATTAGTAGACTCAATTTCAGTGTCAATAAGCTGTTTCGTTTTTTTTGCCACTGATGGTCTTCCAGATCTCGGGTGAGAAGCGGCCGTCTTCGGAGATGATGAAGCCCAAGCCCAAACCCCAAAAGAAGAAGAAGAAGAAGGATCCCAATGAACCTACAAAGCCTGTGTCAGCCTACGCCTTGTTCTTCAGAGACACCCAGGCAGCCATTAAAGGACAGAATCCCAACGCCACTTTTGGAGATGTATCCAAAATAGTAGCCTCCATGTGGGACGGATTGGGAGAGGAGCAGAAACAGGTAAATATTTTTATACATGTACACTCCGAGTAGGGGGAATTCAATGTTGAATGAGCTTCTCCTTGACTGTATTTGAAAAAAAAGAATAAAATTCTTATGTATAAATTTATGTATATGTATAAATTCACGTCATAAAAAATTGCATCAAGAAAACTATTGCCGAATAACATCTTATCTTATCATATCATATCTTATCATATATTGTCTCATCTTCTCTAGTAAGAAAAATTCTTTCCCTTCCTTTTTGCGTAAAGACATTAAAATACACATTTAATCACTGAGATCAAAAAGATGTACAATTCAGCAATGCATCTCAGTTTTTACATTATACATATATGCGACTGTAGTAAATCAAAGAAACACATTACCATAACTCTTTCCTCTTAAACATAAAAAATAAATGCTTTATTTAAGTTCATTATTAATTCCTTAATACTAGAAAACTTTGCCCTGCAATTTAAAAACTGAACTATTCTTTTTTCTATATTTCCCCAGAAAATATCCTTTAAAAATAGTTGACCCACTGTAAGTAAGCATTTTTTGTGTTAATTGTAATACTAACAATAAAAACACCTCATTTTACTTAGTTACTCTGGAGTAGTATGTCAAGCCTTGTCTTTGTCTCTATGAAGGCAGTAAAATTCTAAAATTTATACCCACCTTCTTTAAAAAGGTCACATTTTCCAAAGCCATCCAGTGGGCCAGAATGAACATTTTAAACTTTTAAACTAATATTACTGTTTAATATTCAGTTTTAGAGCAATCCTTTAATTGTTACTTGTAGGTATTGTGACTACCAGTTATTAAAAGGTACATAAACTTTCAGGAGTAAAAGGAGCACAAAAATGTAGCTTGTAAGTGTCAGACCATCAAAGACAAAGGAAACAAGCTGTGAGACATTGTAATCACCTCTTATCACAGTATGGGAAATTGTTTAAAAAAAGCAAAACAAACACATAAACACCCAAAAAAATAAGCCTATTTACACGTCTGGTAGCTTGTGTCTGCCTACCTAGCAATTATAAGCTCAGTATTTACTCCCCTTTTAGATCTGGTTTTGGTTTCTAACATTGTCTTTGGACATATTGAGTTTTCCTGAGTTGGTGATAGTTTGCTTTGGCTTTGTCATTGTTATGAGTGACCCGATTTTTAGAAATGAAATAATGCAGCAACAAAAACTTGTAATTCTGACTCTGAAATTAAATTGCAGTCCCCATTTAAAGTGATGGCAGCATGCATGACAGTGAAGCATAACACATTTCTTATGCTTTTATTTTATTAAGTGAGAGTTGTGCATTAAATGTCTTTTATATTACTGTATCAGTTTTTCTTGCAGTCAGACTTGTAAGTTTTTGACCATCAGCAGTGTAGATATATTTACCTGAACTAAATGGTTTCAGTGGTCAATTTGATTTCATTATAGCACAACCTGTATATATGAAACTGCATTAACATTTACTGCAGTTCAGAGGTTTCTTGTCCGACACATTTTCTATTTTATTTTCAACGTTCCAGACCAACAGATGAAGTCAGAGAGGGTTTTGTGTGTGTGTGTTTGTGGTAACAAATGATGGTGTGAAATGAATGAAAAACGAGACAGTCTGATGATCATGCGCAGACTCATATTTTTAGAATATCCAGTCAGGGCGCAGCCTATTGGGTGTCAAATAAAAGCACCTGTCTCCATGACAAAGTGCAGCCCATTCTCCTCAGCCCCAGCCACCATCTACCAGACCCTATCTAGCATGTGTGTTTTTCTCCCACCAAACCTACTTCATACGCTGGACTTTGGAGGCCGTCTGTCCCTTTTATTTGCAGTTAATTTTTGCCGCCTTCACCGGGGCTCTTCACCATGAATCTTCATTTCGCTGCTGACACCCTTGAATGTGAATTCCTCATTTCCTGTCCTTTTATTTATATCTGTTGCCTGGTGATTTGATCATGCTGGGAATACAAGATTAGCAATTGCCTTGTCCTTGGTTTTGCCTCAAGGACATCTGCTCCTGAAATGTTATTGTTTGTGCTGCTTAACCCTTCAGGCCCTGGCTTCTTTTTCACTTTGGATTTTGCACTATAGATGCAACACTCTTTCTCTCCCTTTTTCTTTGTCTCTATCTCTATCTCATCCAAAATGAATTTGTCCTTCAAAACTGTACTTGTACCTGTAACATAGACAAAACTAATAATATTTCAACTCCACCAACAACATCCTACCATTTAGCATGCCTTTCCACAGCTAATTTTTTGATTTGTTTGTGCATTCATGTGTTTAATCAAACATGTCACCTCGCAACACACATAATTAACTTGGGGTAATGATGTCATTATGGAATAAAATGTAGTACCCTGTCTGGGCAATAATACCGTGAGTGCTCTAATTATTCTCACTGACTAGCACTGTCATTTATTCCAGGCCAACAAATGGATAAACTTGATAACCATGTATTTAAAGAGTATAAGCAATTCAGCTAGAGCACATTAATACTTATTAAAGTAATTAAAATTTCTGTCTTTGGCTTTCAAACTGAAATAAATGCATTAAAGGACACTACAGCATACTGTAGTCACATCTGCCGACTGGTCATGCATTCATGATATTCTCATATCCTTAACATTTGCAGTATAGTTTTGATGCCTTTATTTCCCTGCTCTTGCTCTGTCGTTATACAATAAATATACTTGCAGTCAAGAAAAAAATATTTACAGTAACACTCAAATGTTTGGTATCACTTGCACATTTCATTGTTTTCCAAAGAAAAACTGATTTTCATGCAATTCACAAATAATTGTACCCATTTCACCAACAATTAAAATTAATCAGATGTTTTTTAAAGAATGATCTACAATTTTGCACAGAGGCCCTTTATTGTCAACTTTCTGTCCTCTGCATCAATCTCCTGGTATTGCTGCTAATCCAAGTTAATAATTTTATAAAAATATGGGTTATTTCCAAGTGATCCCAAACTTTTGAGTGGTAGTGTACATCCCATGGAAATTGCTGATTTGTTCATCATAATTGAACAAGCATTTGAAAAAGTAAGTGAATCCTTACATGTATTAAATCTTCCAAAGCATAAGCTTAGAACCAGGAGTTTCAAACTGCAGGTGGAATCTGTCCTCTGTAAAGGTCTGACATCTTCAGGTAACTTTATGTGCATGGTGTTATCATGCCAAGATCTAAAGAGCTCTCTAAAGCTTTTTTTAATGATGTGAATACCTTTGATGCTTGAAAGTGATTTTAAAAGGTCTCCATTTTTATTTCAAATAAATCATTCTGCTGCAGGGACAATGATCTTCGAACAGTATAGCTTGCAAACACCTACTAGTTTGTCCAAATGTGAATGACACAGCAAATTCCAGAGCAGACTGTTACAAAATGCTTCCAATACAGGATCTCCAGGTAATTTCTACAGTTTTGAATCAAAGTGCTTTTACAAAAACAAGGAGATTACACAATTTGCTGCACCAAAAGAACATTAGAGCAAAACTCGAGTATACCAGTGAGTGTAAAGCCAAGTTCTTTTTGAATAATGTTTTCTAGAGAAATGATTTAAAGAGTTCTTGGCATCTTTAACAGTTGATATCTTAGTTGGAGACCAAAGACAGTTTTTTAGAAGACACTTATAACAAATGTTACACCACTAGCATGGGGACGCAGCTATCATTTGGGGTTGCTTTGTTGCCTCGGGGACTAGGTAGCTGGCAGTCATTGATTAAAAATGAATTCTGCATCATATCCAAGAGTGCTTGAAGATAATGTGAGGCCATCTATCCAAAAGTTAAATTAGAACCAGAAGTGGACTTTTTAGCACTAGAACCACCAAGGGAGTCATTTTTACTCCTTCATCATTTTAAAATCATGTGATGCTGTTAAAATTAAACCCCATCAGCTCATATTTCCTGACTTTTCCTAATATGAGTTTATTCATTGTACAGTGACTTTGGGGGTGTGTGGGATAAAAAGAAAAAAAAATACTACCACTTATAACAGCCAAGGGGTTCATTTTGACTCATAGAAATGAATGTAAAATACTGTGTTCAGCAGTCGTCACATGCCTGGCTGCCTCACAACAAGTCTTGATATGAGGGCTTCTATATCATGAGGTAGCTGGATGACATTGACAGATTAATATATAGGGCACTGTAGTTAAATGAAAGATGAATAATTATTGTAGCGCTGAACAGGTTGGGAAAGTGATATTGAATCGTGGCAGGGTGGGAACTAGGTGGATTGCTGGCTGTATTGAGCAGCAGGGGAACTTTAGCTGAACCAACCAGGGTACAGATGTGGCAAACTAAACCAAGTGTGTAAAAAGTAAATTCTGGAGCAGAGTAGCCGAATTGGACCAGTTTTAGACCCGTGTAGCAGAGCGAAAGAGATGATGGCCTGCAGACTGAGAAAGAGCAGCATGTACAGTTGATGAGAGAGAGAGAGCTCTGGTGAAGAGGAGACAGAGATGGATGGTGTGATAAACTTTCGCTGTTCTACTTTCACAATAATTAATTTATTCAAGTTTCTTATTTTTCTGTAGCAGCTCTGTGGTAAATTTAAAAATGTAGGCAATGATCTGCTCAATCTTTTTCACAGTCAGTGCTTTTTTTCTTTTATACCTTCTTTATTCTAACACAACTAATACCACATGTACTGTAATCCAAAATTATGTTTTACTTTTCCTTAATGTTCTTCTTCAACACTGGTTAAATTATTAATGTATGTGTAAATCATTGTGCTATTTCTTGTACCCTTTGTTTATTAGTGGATTCTAAGACATATTTTATATTTATGATCTGTAATGAAATGATTTCAGTCATTTGTGACTGAGTGTGTTAAACAAGTGTTAAACCTTTTAACAGGATTTTGTTTTGCTTTTTAAATCCACCAATAAATGGGTCAGAACGTAGAAGTGGAGGATTTTGGTGTGACCTCGTCAAACAGATTTGAATCCCGCCACACCTGAGTTCATTTTGAATGGACAAGTGGTCAAAATTTTCAGAAACGTTACAGAAAATGATGTGGAAATAATAACATAAAGATTTAATTTTCCTTGTTGAGAAGTATTCCAAATGTATCTGTACGCATTGTATCAAACAGGGTCAAATGTTTGCTAGTACAAAATGTCAAAAAGCCAAGTAAAATCCAAGGGATGAACTTATTTTCCCCATGACTGTATTTGTTTTCTTCCAACATTGGCTGTCATCTGTGTTGGACCAATGAGGTGTGTTCTATAATGTCACAGTCAGACCCTCTGGAGCCATGCAGGAGCTCTAGAATGTAAACACAACCCTTCCCCTACACACAGCTTTGTTTTAACTAGATCATAGCCCCTGTTTCCAATTACCTATAGCAGTCCTCCAACACACAATGCAGCAAAATTCACATAAGTGCACTGAAGGCAGCATTTTTTATTGCTGTAGTTTATTGAAGAAACGATCAAAAGTTTCATTGTTGTGATTTATGTTCCTTCTGTGATTCTTTTTGTTACGCTTCAGTGTGCATTTTTCCCACTTTGCTTGCACTGTTGTGTATTCTCCAGTGCAGTCCTTGAGTTTGGCAGAACAAAGTCTTTTTTTTAATTCATGTTTATGTTCATATTTTCTTTTTTATTAAGATGTTTTCATAGCTTGCACGCTATACAGCGCTTTTTTAATTCCCAAAGGCCTTTGCTTTATAGTGCAAGATCAATGCATTATTTGGGCTGTTATTCCTCAAGGTGACTACATGTTAAAGCTGCCCCAGAAACAAAAAAGAACATTTTTCTTGTTTTTGTTGTTTAAGATTAAGATCAATTTTTACTTTTTACAGCAATGGGGAGGAATAGTGGTAATGGATTTGGGGAGGAGGGAGGAAAAACCCTAGCATTATTTAATTGAGTAAATGTTTTATATTGGCGAAGGGTTGAAGATAGAAAGAAAAGAACACTGTCAGTTTGTTTAAATAGCATATTTAGATACTAAACGCTATTATCCTTAAAAGTTAGTGACACTACATTGTCTAGTATTCAAATACTGGTATGTTTTTTACTGTTTCTTTTTAATGGAACTCTGCTTTCCCCTCCTTTAAATCCTCTGAGTTCTTCTGCTTCCCATTTCTTTACTCTCCTCATACTTTAGCTCTAACCAATCATAGGTCTTTCAGTTGTACAGTAATCACTCTCTTCAGTGTCAGCAGGGTGCAGAGTTATTGTCTCCTGTAATTAACTGGTTATCAAACAAGAACATTTCATTAAGGTACAATTAGGGACTAATTCAGTCGGGACACCTCTGTGTCAGGATTACGATGGAGGCATATGCTCTCCCCTTGCAGCTTTGTTATTTTTTATTCATACTGACCTGCAGCCTTTGACGGCTTCAATTGCTAATGAATCCACCCACTTTGGAATAATTAGACATCCTTAGGCATGGTAATTTATTTAAAAGTATCCGTCGTTACGCAAATCATTAGCTGTGTTAAATTAATTTGAAATTAAAGCTGCTGGGAGTAGTTTGAGTTATTAAAGAAGCAACTATGGGTCCGTCTGTGTATAAGAAGCGATGGATAAGCCTGTTTTTAATTTGTTTCTTAATGGGGATTATTTGTTTTATTCTGAAAGTCTTGATGAGTTATTAATTCATCCAGGCTTGTTCCAAAATATCTGAATGTCTATCAAGGAAAAAAACTATAATGATATTGTAAATAAGAATGAATGAGAGGATAAACATCAGCTGTTTGAGCAAGAGATTGTATCCGCCTTTATCCCGGTTTGTTTGCTGTTCTACGTGTATGTCTGTTTGTTTATTGACTGGATGTGTTAGTGGCTGCCAGCCTATGTGAATTTGGCAAGGTATGAATGCTTAATGGTTATCCTGCCCCACCTCTTTGAAAGAAATGACCCTGTCCACAGAGCCACAGACAGTCCCCTCACTGAGGATCAGTAATTACCCACTGCATTTGCTCACACACAAACATACACTCTCCTTTATATTAAAATGCTCCAAAGATGAGCTGAGATCTAAGTGTTCCTCATCAATTTAAGGGTGGACTTTTTGCATTTTGCGTTTCCTGCATCAAAAAGGCACTGGCAGCTATAAAGAGCGCGTGAGTGACATGTGATGACATTAACTCGAATTCCCTGTCTTAACGCATCATTTGAGGTTTATTCAGAAGGCTTGAGATTGCCTCTTTGCTAATGCTGTTGTGAACTCATATTTTTTTCTTCTTCGTATGAATGATTTGCTGGGACATCAGCTCTGATTAAGAGATGAACAACAGCCTTAATAGAGGAAGAGATGGAAAAGCAGTACACAAAATGACAAACAGCATCTCAGTCCTCATTTAACTCAGCGAAATTTCAAACTATTTTCATGCTGTTGTGCACAAGCTTTATGCACATTTCATTCTGGACATTCTGAAAAAAAAATCCTTCAAGTACGCCAGCATCATGCAGATGGTCAACCAGACCCTGACCTGAAAACTGCGAAGTGAATGCATTTGATATGTTTTTCATCATGGTGCACACTGCTGGGTCACGCAATCACACCATGACTCCCAAAATCTCATCCACATCAGTCAGTGTGGACCACAGGGTCATTTTAGCCTTTCGCATCACCTTGTAATCAATCGTTGTTGTTGTTGTGTTTGTTCCTGCAGAGCTACAAGAGGAAAACAGAGGCTGCTAAGAAGGAGTACCTGAAAGCCCTGGCCGCCTACAGAGCCAGTCTGGTTTCCAAGGTAACAGCGGGGGTCACATCTTTGATATACATGGGTCAGCAGTGATATAAGGGATGATAAATTAGACAGAGAATTCCTCTCACTCTTATTCCATGGAAAGGGTCCACAAGCTGCACTGTGCTATGTTTGTGCATATATGTGTGTTCATGTGTCAAAAGAGAGGCTGTGTGTGTGTGTGTGTGTGTGTGTGCTCAGAGAAGAACAGTGAAAATTAGGCCTCAAACACACCCGATTTGTAACCTGGGGAGAAATGGAAAGCACATGTGTGTGTGTGTGAGTGCATGTGTGTGTGTGTGCTCATCGCTGTGCATGTGCAAGAATAGAAGTGGACATTACCTGTCATTTGCTATCCTCTTGGTGTTTCTGTCCTCCCTGATGCGCCACTAATGTGTTGCCTGAGGTTGGCTCACACCTAGTACTCTCTTTGATGCAGCTTACTGCTGTTTAGCTCAGAACATTAACATATTTCTACCCATGGTTTGGTTTAAAAAAAACAATACCAAATCGTTTTATTAAAAATGCTGATAGAGTACTCCTCATCAGCTTGTCTTACATCTGCAGTGCCCCCACCGTAGTTAGGATGGTAAAGGGCATTGCATTTCATTTCTGCCTTTCTGCATTGTTTTACCAAAAAAACCCAAAATTGCATTAGCATATATCAAACTCCTCCTCTTTCCCTCCCTCCCCCCTTTCCTCCCCCAAGCACAGTGCCACACTTCCTCTCATGCTCATGGGCCGAAAACAAGCACCTTGATTAAGGCATGAATAGTTAATTCATCAGCCTCTTCACTGTGGCATACTTTCAACTAAAAAGACTATTCTCATCTCTTGTCTTTGCTGCAATTAGACATTTGTGTCATTGCTCCTATACAGAGGCTTGATTGATACTATATGCTGGTAGATTGCCAGTCAAAAATCTGACTGACAAAAATAAACCTGCATACCCTCCTTCAGTCATTCAGGATCAGCCAATCTGAATGCAGAGCTGAATTTCATGATTCAATACGACTCTCTCTTTTTTAATTACCAGTGAAGGAGTCTTTTCAGAGAGAATTGGGGTGGGTGGAATTGAAGGTAATTGGAGCATCATTTGAAGGATTCACATCTTAAGCGTGCACCTGTTGCCTTTTTGTTTTGTGACGCATGTTAGTTTGTTTGGGAGGAGAAGAAAAAACAAAAGTTCGATTGCTACCCACTATATGTCATGTTACATCTCTTATGTTCATGTGAATAAAAAATAAACCTCCACAGTGAGAATGAAATTCAAAAACTTTAAATTTAAAAAAGGCACGTTTTACAGTAAATGTCATGAGAAATAAAAAATTCATATTTGTTTAAAATTTCACTGTCTTTTAACTTAAATATTGCTTTGCAGTCTCCTCTGCTGCAATACACAACTTTAAATGTCTGCAACTGTCAAGTTGCAACAAATCCAACCTATTATCTCACCCTTTTCCTCACCCTTCACTTCATTTTTTTAGTATTTCATTTTCCACTTGACCCTGCAAATGTGTCTGTCTCTCTTCTTTATCCATCCGTTCATCCCTTTCCATTGATTATTTCAGGGATTCCGTTGGATGGATGTGAGCCATCACTAAGTAGCAGACCACCACACATAACTCCAGCCAGTCTGACAGTTAATGAGAAATACGGGATGTATTTCATAGGTAGACATTTTCTTTCCTCCATGAAAATAAGGGAGACAGAATGACCTGCAGAGCAGCTGTGTATGTTCAATATGTGAGTGTGGTGGTGTTGGGGTGGGGCCAGGTGATTAAATAAATTAAACATGAATCAATAAAGAGAAGAATAACTGAGAAGTGACTATGGGTAGAATAATGAAACATAAAGAATCATGATGGCTTGACAGACTTTATTGTAGGAACTTTATTGTAGATGTAGAATGAATGGTATAGAATTTGGGCATTCTTACACATTTGTTATATAGTATATGCCGTTTGCAAATGTTTACACATCAAAAACATTTCTTGGAAGAGATGCTACAATCATGTGAAAAAGAAGGTTTTTATAGGACTCATTCACCCATTCTTCCTTACAACGTTGCTTCATTCCATTGAGGTTTGCAGGCTTTTGTTTATGCACAGCTCTTCCCACCACAGCTTTTCAATCAGGTTGATGTCTGGAGTTAGACTGGGCCATAGCAAGACCTTGATTATTTTCTTGTTCAGTCATTCTGTTGTAGATTTACTGCTGTACTAGGGATCATCCTTTTGCAAGACCCAGTTTGGGCCAAGCTCATCGATAGAACTCTTTGGTATAGAGAGGAGTTCATGGTCAACTGAAAAAATGATTTTAAAAAATGCCCAGGTCCTGTGACTGCAAAACAAGTTCAAATTATCACCTCTCCACCACCTTTCTAGATAGTTGGCATTTGGTGGTTTTATGGATATGCTGTGTTTGTTTTTTTTGCCAAATGTGCATATCCATTTTGATCTTCTCTGCCCAAAGGACATGGTCCAGAAGTCTTGTGGTTTGTTCAGATGACACTTTGCAAACTTAAGCTATTCTGCCATGTTCTTTTCAGAAAGAATAGGCGCTCTCCTGGCAGCCCTTCCAAACAAGCCATACTTGTTCTTTTTCTAATTGCACTGTGATGAAAAATTACTATTTAGCATGCTTACTGAGGCCTGTAGAGTCTGGGATGTAACTCTTGGGTGTTTTGCTTTTCTTCTCTGACTGTTCCATGGTCTGACGTTGTGGTGAATTTGTTGGGGCATCCTTTCCTGGAATGATTGTTGCATTGCGTTAAGACACTCCTGAATGCTCCAGACCAGCAAACTGACAAAACTTCTGCTTTTATGGAGGTGTTCACACTGGATGATGATCAGTTAATCGAGTGCATTTGATCAGCACCAACTGGCCACTACTTACACACAGCTGCATAGAGTCCTGTAAAAACTTTCTTTTTCCTATGACTGTGTTTCTTCTCAGTTGATTTAATGAACTTAATTGCAAATACCAGCACCTCCTTTTCTTTGTGTCCTGAGAGGGTTGTCTCTTTGGAAACCACAACATGGACATTTGTATCACTGAGTGACCATCAGCTTAATACGCTGTTGTGTTCCTGCTCTTACCTTCCTCTAACAATATTTGATTGCTGTAACTGCACAAACGTTGATTTCACATTGCAAAACTGTAATGTACAGTATTGTTTGATCCCAGGAAGAGCAGAACTAATATACTCACTGAAATGAATAAAGAAATCCAGTTTTACTCATTTGAGCTTTAAGTAGTTAACCATCATTTCACCTGGAATGATATCATTTCTCTAATCAGTGAAACTTCTCAGATCTGGGAGCGTGGCGCTATCAGTGAAGTCAGACAGGGCAAGATATACTAAGGGTCGAACAATCAGATTATAAACACGACAGATTAACAGTGTTATTAGGAGGTAAACTAAAAGTGGACACACCAAAACAATGCATGAGCAGAACATGAAAAAAATGTCATGAAGGGGTTAATTAGCTAAAGAGACCAAAACAGTTTTAGTGTCATGATGTAAAAATTGCAATTGCTGCTGTAAGCTGGGAATTTCTACGAGAGTCTGTCTGGACTGACTCACTTTTCCCACCAGCCTCAAGTGGTCATTCAAGGAACTGTAGTTTTTGGTTCATGGTGCTATGCTGAAATAAACTGTAGGAGTTAACCTGTTGTTGCAATGAGTATAAGCATTGTTGTGTATTTTCTGTCTCTTTTAGACATATAACGACCCAGTGGAGACAAAAAGTGCCCAGACAAGCCAGCCTTCTCCACATATGATGCCAGCCAACCCGCCCCTGTACAGTGTGCCACCTCCTCCCCAGCCGTCATCGCCATACCTGGGGCCGGGGGCCTTCCCTCTTACTGACCTGCAGAGCTATGCAGGACACGCCCCTCGCCACACTCTGTCGCAGACGCTCAGCCAATCGCAAATGCTGCCCAGCATTAGTGCCTCTCCCCCTTCCTCCTTCCAGATCAGCCCACCACTTCACCCCCAACAGCAGCTCTCCCTGCATCAGAGCTCACTCCTCAACCATCCTATCCGCATGCAGCAGGTCCAGTCCCAGCCAATCATCTCTCACCAGATGGGGCTTCAGGCCTCTCTTCACTCCCCACCTCCAGGGCAGCAGGTATAGTAAAAACTAATGCACACTTCCTGTTTTGAAAGAATTTATAGTTTAGGATATGTGCTTAATTTTAATGTACTTCCTTTAGGGTTTTTCCCACCTCCAGTCAGAGTACCAGAAGAGCATTGGTGGTTCCCAGTCTCCAGGAGCCCCTGGCCCTGGTCCAGGCTCTGGAGTGGCTCAGACCCATGACTGGGACAATGAATACTGCAATCGGGAGTGTGGCAACCACTGCAGGTCAGTAGAGACATACTCTTCAAACGTGTAAGCTTTAAGGGCATTGGGAACACAGACAAACAAATTTAATTCAATTAAATGAACACAATTTCTTTTGCTATTGAAAATATTCAGTTAAAAAGTGAAAAATGCTACGATTATGCAACAACATAGTTACCTTATGATTTAAAGTTTTCAGGTTGTATGCGTCATATAGATGCAGTGCAGTATATACATCTCTTCCACTGCTTTCACAATGTAAGTGTTGAAAATTGTCAGCTCTGTTCCAGCGAGACAGGGGAGACAGCTGGGGGAGGTAATGGTAAGTTAATAGAGCTTGTCATGTGTTTGTCAGACAGCAGTAAAAAAAACAAATGTTCCAAACACAAGTTTTCACTCTTATTGTACTAAAGGGTTTTGGAAGCTGCGCAGTCCCACATCACTGGAAGAAATCATAAGTCAGCAGTGCTATTGATGCTCAATTACAACGCAAGCTTTATTTCATTAACAGGATTTGTTTTGAGAAGAGGACTATGAAAAATTAAGTGTTCACCACCATGGCATGATCATGCAGTCAAGGAAAAATAAACCTCCGATCTCCAACTTCTTCCACATTTGAATGAGTTTTGCAGTTGCATCTTTACTCATCATGTAAACTGTGCCTGTGTTTTTGTTTTTCTTTTTTGCAGTGGCACCATGATAGGCAGGGACAAGCCACTCTACCTCACCTGAAACTGAAGATGATACTCTGTCGACAAATACGACACAGAGGAGTCTACTCTCATCACCCATTTCGCCCCCAAACCCCCCCTTCTTCTGATGCGCACACTTACATGCAGTGCACACTTAACATACAAATACATACATGCACACACAGACACGCACACACACATGCCGCTTCCCAATCACGTCAACACCACCATTTTTTGTCGATGTAATTTTTATTTTTCTCAGTTTTTTAGAATTTGTGACCAGAGTTTGTTGACTAGATGACTACTGTCTGTACCACTTAATGTATTAGCAGTCCTCTTGCTGTTGAAATTTGCCAAGCACTTATAAAGCTTCCCCCACCCCTCTTCCTCCCTCTGAGTTGTGTTTATATGCCCTCTCTCTGATACAGGCCGGGCTGCAGAGCACTCCTCTTGTGTGTCACCATAAAGTCCCCTCAGGGACCCCATCCAGCTTTAATTAGAACGAGAAGAAAAAAAATCTTCCTTTTATTTAATCACTTTATTTTCCTGTTGTTTCTTTTCTTTGTTGTTGTTGTTGCTGTTTTATTTATTTCTAGCTTGCAAAATCGTTCCTCTTCTTTTTTTTTTTGCCAATAAGCGATGGGCCCTGTACTATAGAGAAATATTAACATTTAGTAGGTTCTAGCAGGCCTTGATGTTATGGTAGCTTTGCTTAAGGGCCTGCAAATTAATACAAAAAGTCTGGGTGGGGAAGAGAAACAAAAACAAAAAGAATCTTTTTTTAATATTAAAGACCTGTTGAGGTCTACTGAGCTGTCACAGTGTGATTGTAAATATCACTTTTATGGGATCAAATTGGGAATTGGAAGTCCAGATAGATTTGTTTCTTCTTTAATATTACATGTAAGTCATTGTGTGTGGGTGGGTGCGTGTGTGTGTATGTCTGGACGTTAGAATGTACCACATTCATGACGTGTGCAGCTGAGTATGTATGTGTGTATGTGCACGAACACGCGTGTGCAAGAGTGTCTCAGTATTCGAGCGTTGAGTCTTTCTCGTGAATTTTAACAGCCTTGTGCAGCTGGATTTCAGAGGAGTATTTCACACTCTCATTCTTGCATTAAATCTGTGCTCACTGGTGTGTTTTTTTCCAATAAAGTTCAATCTAAAACTGAATACACAATATGTGTCCTGCAGATCATTAAATGGAAAGAGCCAGGTGAGAGATAGAGTGCAAAGAGATAGAAAAAGAGAAAGAAGCGCTGTGAGATAAAATGAGATGTAATGTTGCAGGTGGAAAAAAAAGACATTGCCTCAAAATGCCTGCCCCACCCTTTTGTTATGTTGTCTGACCATAATGTCAGTTTTGTGTCCTTCTACATGCAGAAGTGAAGTAACGAAATATGTGAATGGAGCCATCACAGCCACATTACAGTGATTTTTATAACTTTCCAGTTGGTGTTTGGTTGTGTTAATCTCATCTTTTTTTAAAACTTTTGTGTGATTAACAGAAATGCATTTTGCTGACAAAGGCATCTCGTTTTTATCTCTTAAGTGTAGCATCATTTCAGTTTTAGTTGCTGCAGAAAAATAACATTTTAAGTTGTGTAAAAAAATAAAACCTGCCAATTGTAGTTATTTTATTTGTAAAGCCAGTAATGATAAATATTTTAAATGGTTATCAGCATTTTGTTTTCTGCTAGTTGCCCATCAGCCATTTGACAGGTTCTTATTTATAAAAGAAATTAGATCACTTTTGCTTCTTATGATGAAGGTATATTTTTATTCTTATTTTATTGTTTCTTTGCTTTGGTTTGATAAACTTAATAATGATGACCACGACAATGATTATTTCTTTATTTTTTACATTTTGGGTGCTGCTACTTTCTTTCCTTGCCAGCAGCATTGGTTTGTGTCACGATGCTTCTTTTATTCCAAACCTGCATAATAAAGACAAAAAAGTTTAAAAGCGATCATGCCTGCTCTTTTCCCTGCAGACTTAATGTCTCTTTTGTCTTCTTCTCTAATTAAGTGATCACACCTTTGTGAAGCCATGATGAGAGTTATTTTAAAGATGCACAAACACCCCCAACTCACTGTACTGTACAGTGTATTTGCACCTAAGAAGGTCACATATTTGTATCCTAAATTTACATTCAGCTCAGGGCTCCAATGGCATCAACTAATTAACCATGGATACAATGTGCACCAGCCAGCATGGATATTGCCAGTAAACTATTTTAACAAACAAGAGAGCAGATGCGAGAAGACGTTTGCTTGTGAAAGTAGTGCATCGTAGGCGTCTAGTGTGAGATAAAGAGAACAGAGGAATGCAATGTGCATACAAACTCAGGCAACCGTCCAAGTGCTGATTTTACCCCAATTGCACACAAGTCTTCTTAGAGACTTTATGAGAGAGGGGAAGAAAGATTGAAATGGAACTGTCACGAGCCCTTCATTCAATGTTTTATTCATGTTATGTCTGCCTGCCGTCTCTTCTTCAGTAGTATTGAATTGGCAAATAGATCATTATTGGACAATTGGAAAACCTGCCACTTTGTGATATGACACACATTATATGAAAATCACAGTCATACATTCTTAATGCAGTGTCAGATAAAAGAGGTTTTGGGTGCAGCCGCACGGGCTTGCCTCTATGCCTTTTGTGCATATACAGTAATGTGTTTGTAGAAATATCTTCTTATGTATGTGTGTTTCTTTTCTGTGTCTGGGTGTTGCTTCTCCTCTCCAGCTGTAGGTATATTTGTGCATTCAGAAGTGGTATAATAACAATGGGTTGTTTCGTCCTTATTATTTTTGATAAAAATGCTGCTACATATTCATTGCTTGCAGTCATTCTTTGAAGAAATACGGTAGTAAATACTTCAAGAAGACCGTATCAATTTGACACTTCTATCAGCACCTTTAATCCCATCCCTCATCCCAAAGTCAAAGTCATGAGGCCAAAAGCGAATGAAAAGGAGCAATTTATGGTGGAGGATGCCATTGAGAAGAGGTGAGTGCAGTGGTCTTGTTGGGTTCCATTGATCTGAAAAGACCACTGCTGCAACTAAATGGATGATGTGAGTAACAGCAGGCAAGATGACAAAGATAGTGTCAGTGTGGTGTCCCTTCAGTAGACAGTGATGAGAAACCATTGCAAATTTAATCTGTGAAAAGATACAAAAGATTACTCACATGTACTTGTGGTGAAATTTTTTTTTTTTTCCGTTAGTCGAGGTCTATTCATTATTTCAGTTATCAAGTGAGCTATATAGCCATTCTAACCATGTTATATTATTGAGGTTCAATTAATATGGACAAAAGTGTTCAGTGTCCTTAAGCATTAAGCCCTGGTATTTTATGAGGAAATGGGACCCCAAAACTAAGTGTTTTTCGGTGTTAGAAACTGTGTTCATGGCTACCATAACTTTCACTTTTTTTACTTTATAAGAAAACTTGGACAGCAAGTTTAGCATGCTTGGAGAGGAAAAAATAGGCAGTGATGGAAAACTTACACCACCAACAGGCTTGTAAGATTCACCCTCTTCAAAAAAAAGCGCTCTTTTCTTTCTCACTTTGCACTTTCACTGGGGGGAAAAAGGCTGAACTCATGAGACCGACTTTTCTCTGTCCTTTGAGTTTAGCTTGATACAGGTGAGAAGGTCAGCACGATGGTGAAAATAAAGACTTACATGCAACTGAACTCCAAACACACCAAGCCTCTGAGAGACCAACCACTGCAGCATATAGGCAAAATGTTTCAGTTGCAACTTTGGTGCTGCGGTAAGAGAAACAAACAGCAGGAAATGTGGGTGGTTTTAACAAGAAATGAGTTTCGCTTTGTGTTCAGAATCAGTTAAGGTTTCTTTTTTATGCTGACTGTACTGCACAAAATGTATGGGTTAATCTACAAAACAGATTATTTCCTGCAGAATTTCTGAGCAATAATACAAAACACTTAATACTGCAATTATTCTGCTTTTAAAAAGTGCTCAATGCCTTTGCTAACTGATCAATAACAAATAATTACACAACAATCTAGTTTGCATAGATAGATGTCTTTTGGAACAAAGCTGAATTATTTTACAGAATCAATTATAATCCTCTTACTTTTGCATGAAACACTAAAGTAACCAAAAGGTGACATGGTATATCAAAACAAAACAAAAAAAATAAGGTGAGGCACAAAGCAGCTTGTGGTTTCACACCTGCAGACATTTACGTAATCCAGCATACATGCCTTGTCAGTTTTAGCAACCATTTGATAGGACTTGTGGTGACTAAATTTAATCAATTTCCTGGTTAATGAGTTGTGTTGTCTCATACAAGGAGGATGTCATTTTTTAATCTAAAATTCCCCTCAGATTCTTTGTGAAACATCAGGTGAGGAAGAAGTTCTCACTATGACTGGATTAATTCAAATTTGAATGAATCAATATCAATTTAGCAGCATTGCCGCTCACCTGATAGGGCTAGTAGATAAACGGTGTTATTCATGACACGTTACAGTAAAAACAAACATTATTGCAGTCATTGCATCATGGCAGCACACAATATTTCCAGTCATCAGTTGCACATTTGTGTTATGTTGCTGCTTGTTGTTAATGAACAAATATCTTGGGTCTTTTCCCCAGTACTTAAGTAGCTATTTAACCTCAACGTGTCTGATACAAATGTATGACATACTTAGGATGGGAAAAAACACCTTCCAACATTAAGTTCAAGTATACTACCTAGTAACCAACTAGCTGGTGAAAATAGGAGATGGTTTAGTAACTTGGAAGACGGTCCAAAAGCAGATCTAAATAATATACACTTATAAGTTCAAATAATGTTCATGCTGCTTTGCATTTACAACATGCAAAAGGGATTTGTAAAAAGAAAACTGTTTGTTAACATGCTAATTATATTAATTTTTAATATATCTATGTTGTATTCACTGGTGGCAGTGCCAGGCTCATGATCAAGAGGTTGTGAGTTCGAATCCCGGTCAGACCCCCACCGTGCCAAGACCCCTAGGCAAGGTCCCAACCACGAGTGTGCCTCTGTCCACCCAGCAGTGAAAATGGGTACCAGTAAAATACTGGGAAGGTAAACTGCGATGGACTAGCGTCCCATCCAGGAGGAATCTAACTCCTAAGTCGCTTCATGCTACAGGAACCGGGGATAAGCTCCGGCCCGATGAGCCTTGTAGGCTTGGGTTTAAAAGCCCAACGGACTTTACTTTATGTTGTATTCACTACTTTTTAGACAGTCTGCCGAGTGACCAAAAGCTGAGTTATTGCAAGTTTAGATATGTTTAATTGTGACAGAATCATACATACAGAAACCCTGTATGTCCCACAGATTATTATGTCTAACTACCAATTTAAAAAGGGCTGTGCAAAAGCTTATACTGCACATTTGGTTTTTACGGATATGTGAAAATTGTGGTTGAATGTATTAAGCTAGTAGTGGCCAGATTAAACTCTTTTTTTTTGATAAGTAGTGAAGTTTCCCCATTCTCCCCTCTCCCACCGACTCATTTGGCTGGGGGCTGTATGAAGCAGGAACCCTCATCTCTGTACAACCCGCAGTTCTCACTGACTAAGAGGTAAAATAATAAAGCCTCACATTTCTTCATCTCAGCATTTCTTAAGTCTTGACTTGAAGTGGAGATGAGTCAGATCAAGAACCGCACACATAACTATTTTCTCATCACCCCTGCTGTCGTCTGTGAAAGTC
>VUQH01032021.1:0-14484 GCA_015106775.1 Etroplus canarensis
AGGGTGGGGGGGGGGGGGGGGGGGGGGGGGGGGGGGGGGGGGGGGACTTTCATTTAATTCATTTTCAATTTCAAAAGCTAGATACAAAGATGTTTTGGACCTAACATCATAGCAGTTGCCTTTCCACAGTTTGTTGATAGCTTTAATAGCAATATTAATTCCGGAAGGCTCTAAAAACAATTATAATTTCACAGTCAGTGCCTTTAAGGTCTCAGCGTAGCATTTCAGTTAGGTTGAGGTTTAGATGTTGACTGGGCCGTTGCAACACCTTGATTCTTTACCAGCCATTTTGTTTTGATGGTGTGCTTGGGATCATTGTCCTGTCACAGTTTTGGCCCAGATTTAGCTGTGGGACAGATGGCCTCACATTGGGGTTCAAAAATACCCTGAAAACGCTGTTTAAAAACTGCAGCAAATCTATTGTACACCACTCCAAGTGCTGGCACAATGTTTTGTTTAATCAGCTTTGACCATCAATGTAATGAGATATATAGTTTAAATAGCAAAGCTGCACCAATGTAATGTCTATTATGTAGAGTAAAAAATGAGCATTGGTAGCCTGGATATTGAATAATTTTTCTCAGTTTTCATTAGAGAAGACTTTAAAAAATGCACATTTTGGGTCACGTTTCAGTGGTCATATCACCATGTGGGCTAGGTGATCAAAATGGAGAAAAAAACATTGATGTTTACATGTTCCGTAAAAAAGCTTGGACATATTGCATGGAATTTGAGCATGCAGAAAGGTTACAAATTACACAGGATCGCTAAAAATTTTGACTATATGGTATAACTTCACATGGTTTCATTAATATAATAACATTTTTGCATCAAAAACCCATCTCATTCTGAAGGAGTTAGGTGCAGGCATTTTGTTCCTGTAATGACCTTAATGTTTACAAGTGACCTGGACACAAACACAGCATTGTCTTACTGTTTGATACACTTCTAAAGCTTTTACTGTCTTTGGAGAAAACACTCTTTGCTCCAAAAATGCTTTGTATTTTGAGCAGAAACTACTTATTTTTCTAGATGTTGCATAAAAAAGTTGGGGAATAGTTGTCTTAGTTTTCTAAAACCAAACTGACATTTTCAGATTGTGTGTGTTTTGAAAATCAAAAAAAATCTAAAATATTCAGTTTCTTAACATGAAACCAAGAAACAAAATGGCAAAACATCACATTTCAAATGCTTATTTCAGTTCAGAAAAAAGGTAAGCTTTGCAAGCATCTTCATAAATCTGACATGTATGTCTGAACTGTACACCAAAAATGCACACGAAGTGTGCCTTTGGCAGCTCCCTTGTATTCTCCCCAAGGGGTTGCCACAGTGGATTAATCCACATTAGTAATTTTGTAGAAGTTTTACACCGAAAATAAACATGATGTTCAGAATTACCCATGTGTGGTTGGATTCCTCTCTGCTGCATGTGAGGCAGTAAAGGCACCTGTCAGATTTTAAGTGAAGAGTCCAACTGATCCTGCCTGAAATAGTTTACAATAGTTTTAATAAGCAAACTGCTTCTTTTTAATCAATATATTTGCTCTTTACTACACTTGCTTATGCAAGCGTTTCCCTTTTCTCTACCCCTTAGCTGGTGTGCTTGTCTCAGCCATCCCATACTGAAAGTGTGGCAATATTACATTCTTCAGAGGGGGGAAAACCTAAATGTGATTGAGCTGCTGTAATTCATATACTACTGAGTGTAAAATGGCTGTTAGACCATGTTGTATGTTTTTTGTTTTTTGTGGGGTTTTTTTAAATTTTGGATTATCTTATATTTTCTGTCTTTCCAGATTCTTCAGGAAAGGGGTTCCCGGATGTGAAAAGGACTCAGTATTATGAGCTCCAGGTGTTATGATGCAAACATATCATCTACGTGGAAGAACGTTTGGCACAATGGAGATTTAAAGGGGGGTGTGCATTTATTTTCTGTTTTTCCCTCCACTTTGTTTTTTTAATTTCTTGATGTAAATAAGTCTGTTTACGACAATTTGTGCCTGTACATTTAAACTGGACCTTTTTATTAAATTAGTGGCAAGTTTTTTTTTTTTTTCTAACTGAAAGTAAAGAATTGTAATCTACAAATGTTTTATGCTATAACAAATGGCCATCATCATGTAAGGCCAATGATTCACTCAGGGTCATCTATTGAGTTAATTCTTATATCCTCCAACTCAAGGGTTTGGTAAGGGATCAGTACGGTCTTTATAACTCCAAGTATCAAACACAAAAATCATTGTTTAGAGATTTTTAAGAAGGGAATTGTTGTATTTACTCAGCGCATGTGAGTCAGGCTATTAAATATGAAATTCACCCCAAAAGCAAACTGTTGAAAAAAATTATCCAAAGATTTCAAACAGTTTTACTGAGATTTGTGATCATGAGGATCCCAGATGCACAATATGTAGTGTTTTCAGATGTATTTTAGGAATTATTTTACTTTTGGTTATATTTTTTTCCAGTGATATGAACAGTTTTAAAAAAGGAATGATCACCTTTTTAAAGTACAAGAAACTTGACTGTAGATAAAAGGGCATTAGCTTATCAAACAAGGTTTTTATTGGTGATGAGGACCTGTTATAAACAGAAATATGAAAGTTTTTAACCTGGAATAAACCAACTTTCTAGATGCAGACATTTCAGCTTAAAATGTCACAAAGCAATATACTCTTTAAAAAAAAAACAACTTAAAATCAAAGTACCATGTACTGTATTTTTAGTAACCCAGTTAAATTGAGATGTGGTTTTTGTGTCTTGTGGGATTAAAGTGATTCTTCACCTGTAAGTCAACTAATCATATTTTAACTCTGATTTGTAGTGCTATTTATCCATATTGATAATTCATAACAATATCAAAATGTATTTAGAATAGTCTTATGAATTTAATGGAATTGACTGTCACTTGCCTGGTGATACTCAAAGCACCAAAAACACATTAATAAAAACAATCAACTCTAACATCCCTTTCTAGAAATTATGACCTGTCAGCTCAAAAAAAAATCCACAAACTTTTTGAGCATTTATGTGTGGGAATTGTTTTCCTCCCAAACTACACCTGCCAACCAAAGGAAGCATACAGCCAGTTGACATAATGGCACAGCGGAGGCAAATGTCATTATTGTTTACATTTCGTCACGCTGTCATGAGCCTCTCATCATGGCGAGGCGCCCATTTCCTCCAGTTACAGTAGTTGTTTGGTAGAAAGAAAGTAGTTCCTACATGAAAAAGGTTTGTGGATTTTTTGAGTACGCGGGTCATGATTTCTGGAGGGTGTTTATATTTTTAATGCTTTGAGCACCACAAGGTGAATTCCATTTGTTTTTATTCTTCTCAAGAGAAGTTAAAAATTTCTAAAATTGTAACAGAGGGAAAGCCTTTATTTGATTTTGGGGTGAACTGTCCTTTTAAGTTATCATACCTTCAGGAAGTTTCATCCTCTTGTGTATATATAAAGATTAAGAGCGATTATGGTGATGCAGTTTCTGCCAGTGTGGATCTGCAGTAGTCTAACAAAATAAAAAGGCTCTCTGAAGTGTGAGTTTACACAAAGCTTAATTTGTAAAAAAAAAATTATGTATGAAGTTCTGATCTATTTGAGAGCTCCTCATGTTCATAAATCTAAAGTTAACTGACGAAATGTAAAAATTCTGTTATAGAGTGATAACTTTAAAACAAGTCAGTGCCCTCAAAGAAACATCCCATTTCCGGTTTGAAAAACATCCTCAAGACAATGGTGACTTTTTCTTTACTTTCTCCACTGTCGTCTGAGTTATCCTTAACTCATTTATTTTGTATGTTTGAGGGAACATCTTGTTTAGGATCTTTTAATGGGGGGGAAGTATTTGTGGCGTTTGGGGACTGGAACTGTTTAAAGGCAGCGGTGAAGGACTTTGTTCATATCAAGATATTGTTTTAATGTAAATAATCCAAATTCAATATTACTAATTTAACTCTTAAGAAAACTGCACGTTTTGTACACTGTATAGAAGATACAACTTCTAATGGAAGTTGTTTATACTGGATCTTTGAAAACGAGAAAATCTTGACAATGTTAGCTTCAGTTTTGCATTGTTTGTACAGGACTAGAGATTTCTGAGTTAGGGTTGAAAACAGCTGATGCTGAATACAGTGTCTTTCACTGAGAACATGCCTGGAACATGTTTTGATAACCAATAACAAAGCTATATTTGGCTGGCTATGAAGTTGACTGTTACGTTTAAAAAAAACCAATGTATTTTTTTCTTGCAGTGTGATAGATTTAGCATTTTGAATTGTGTAGATTTCCAGCATTACAAGCACTACAGTGGGAAACGCTGTGCACATTGCTTACAGCCTGTAATGTTGTTAGTGTAAATACTGCATTTTAGAACACTTTTTTTTTTTTTTTTAAATAGAAAGTTGTTTTCAGGTTTGACGTGTGGTTTTGATAGGTTGGATATTTCATTCACAAATAATCATTTAGTGTTGCCTTTTTTCCCAGTGACCAAAATCCAATGTCTTATGTGTATTGTACACATTGATCTTAGTGTCAGGGATGAGCAAACTTTTTTTCTTAATGCTGGCACACTTTGTATATATAGACTTGTTAACGACACACAAACCTCCATTTACTCACATGTACACGTATACACTTGACTAAAACAGTTTTTATATTGTCGGGGAAACAAGTATGAATGCATGTTTTTAATATATATATATATATATATATATATATATATATATAAATCTATATATACACACACACACAAACACACAGACACACACAAGGGCTTTTAAAGTGCAAAATTTGAGATCTGCAGAGAGGTTAAATCAAAGTAGACTGGATATCCTGCCAGAGCTAGGCTATGTTTACATTTGCTATAGTATTCTGAAGCCTTCCAATTATTTACTGTCTTGCACTCCCTCACACATGTTGACCTGACTTGTGTGACTGCACCAGTGGCAACTAGCACTCCCCATAAGCTAATATTCACTCTGACATGCTTACTGATGTTGAGATATTCCATCCATTTCTAACATCCAGTGCTTGAGCGTTGCAGACAATCTTGCGTTTGCCCCCTCTTTTAATTTGATGAAACGCATCTGCGTTTGCTCAGAGCTCAGTTTTATATGAGTCTCTTTTGAGACTTTTTGATTTTTAAAGTGTTTTTGTGTTTGATTTGCTTGGATTAGTTGTAACCTCATTTGAAATACTCTGGTCAGAGGTGTTCAACCTCCCTCTACTTGAGCAGCTGCTTTACATTGAATGTCCTTCACAGACAGGTTGTCTGGTTGAGAATCTGGCATAATCTTTCATGTGATGGACAAACTTATCAAATCTGTAGCCTAATCCTTTTAAGTGCCCAGTTTGTTTTGCATTCAAATCATAAACCACAGACCACTGTAATGCATGACTGATGATGATCACACTTGTAATCAGAGGGAATGAATGTGTCATTTTTCCTCAATCTAACAATTACATTAATAAGGTTCTCATATCACTACATAGATCACTTCTATACGATCTTATGCAATGTTAAAAATGTACAAACTGAGTATGAGGGGATAGATCTATGTCTTGCATAAGGTAAATCCAATAAAATGTTGTCATTCATATGTGTGTGTTTTGTTTTTTATTTTTTTGACCTACAGTACTATGCAAAAGTCTTGCGTTACCTCTCATTTCAGCATATTTTGCTAGGGAAATGAGTCCATGATTTATTGACACAAGCAAAAACTTATGGAAACCCAGCACATAAGACAAAGTTTGTACAATTCTAATTACCTTCAAAGTCAGTATTTGGTATGGCCACCGTTTTTCTTCCAACATAACCTGAAAGCCAAGCTTTCTTGTCATTTCGTTAAGTAGTCTTCAGGAATAGTTCTCCAGGCTTCTTGAAGGACATTCCAAAGCTCTTCTTTGGATGTTTGTGGCCTTTCGTTTCATTCTGTCAAGATGATCCCAGACTGCTTCAGTAATGTTGAGGTCTGGGCTCTGGGTAGGCAAATTTATGACTGATACTGTTCCACTGTGTGAATTTAGGCTTTTATTGCATTAGTAGTCTTTGGGGCAACCCTGTTTATGCTAAAAGAAAATTAAGCTGTTGACAATCTTTTGCTTTCCCAATGGTAAGGCATGGTGGATCAAAATCTGATGGTGCTTGTGTGTTCATTAATACATTAATTTTGGCAAGATCCCCAATGGCACTGGCTGAAATGCAGCTCCAAACCATGACAGATGGCTGTAGACACTCTACATATTGAACCAAAGACTTAAAATTTGTATTCATCACTCTATATGACCTGTTGCTACTGATTTTCAGTTCCGTTCTTGTGTAATGTGGGCTACCTCAGCCATTTCTACCTATTTTCCTTCCTTAAAATGTCTTTTTGACAGCCGCCCCTCTGCTGAGACCATTTCTCACTTGTCTTGTTTTAGTTCTCTATTATTTTTCTGCCCATTTCTTAATGACGTGACTTTGAGGTACTGATCATCTGCTGTAGATAGGTTTGTTTTTGTTTTTTTTTTTTAAGGACTGCCACTTCTTCTGACCTCCATTTGTCCAGTTTCCTTAAACCATGCCAAGATGTGCCAAGTTTCTGGCTCTTAGATATTTGGGAATCTCTGGTCACTGTTCAGAATGTATTATCTGTGGCTTTTTTTTGTAGAATGAACTAAAGAAATACAAAGTCATTGTGTTTTTGCAGCAAAAAAAGTACCTAAAGATACAATTTAAAACTGGTTCTGTGGGAAGCTTTCTGTGTAGACGCAACACTGGTTCATCCCTTGTGTTGGGTACCTTTTTAAAATGCTTGAATGAATCACAGGTCAGTGTTAAGTGGTTTAATAAATGGCAAAACATTACTCTGAAAACGGTCAGGTACAAGAACCAGACTGAAAATGAACATAAAGAAGCCAGTGTCCAAAGAAAAACTGAGACCTCCAGAGAGTCTTAAGACTCTACTGCTCAAGACCACTTTAAATGAGTCTGGCTAGCTGGAAGCAAAATGTAAAGAAATAACGGGTAGTTCAAGACTTTCGCACAAAACCGTATGTTTTCTGGCTCGTCCAAAGCACTACAATTAATTTTAAACTGTCCCACCCCCCTCTAATATTAAAAAGATTGTTATGCTTATCAATACTTAATCCCACAGTGCTCTTACGCATGCAGGAAGTATTGGAAATCCTAATTTGTAATAATGGTGACCTCTTGCGTCGCATCACGAAACTCGGTGTAGCTGAGTAGCCTGAAAAAATGCCTGTCTGGTTGTAGGCAAAAAATAATAATGCGATTTTGTGTACACCTGAAAATAAAATATTGGAAATTCGTCTTTGATGTGTAACGTTTACCTTAACTCTTTGATAACTGTTCGCAGAATATTTCATATATTCCTGACAGTCGTTGGGTTAGCGGTCTTCGGGCCAAAGCAAACAAAGAGAGTATATTACAGAAGATAGAAATCCGTCTACGGTTGTGTTTTAATGAAATACGCGATTTATTTTAATTGCATTTGGCTATACATGGTTAAACTTAATGTCGGATAATCCTCCATAGAAACATACTACGTTATTCGTATGTGATATTTACCGTTTGAAGCTTGCTTTTTAATTTTTTTTGGTAATTTAAGAGCGAAGACAACCGCAAAAATCGAGCATAACGGACCTCGATCGGCAGCAGCTATGCTGTTAGAAAAATACAAAAGGAACTAATGAACAGCTAAAGCAGTGAACTATTTAGACTAAATCCAAGGAATGTGACAACAAGCCTTCAAAACACAAACCTCTGAAAGATGAATGCGCAGTCGAATCTTCCAAGGGGTACTTAAGCAAAGACGGAAGTAAAGAGCGGATGAATGTTTCGCTTCGCTGTCTTTGGTTGGAGTCGGAGCGGGTGGTTTTTCAGGAGGGAAACTTTACAAGGTTTAACGGGATTTGAGCTCGATTAATTCATTTCGCTTAATTACTAGAGCCAGTGCAGCCATACTGAAAGGTAGGAGTACACCCTGATTGCGGAAATGTTAAATTTGTCGCGTAATGGGACATTTTATCCTCTTCAGTTTGCGCCATTTTCGCTAGTTTGGTAATGCATAAATGTGCGCGTTTTAGCGCTGGCGTTCTTTGTCCTTACTCTTAAATGGATAATGATGTGGTTCATTCCGGCGGAAAAATTCGCACCCCTGTTTTCCACTCTGGTCTTGGCGTTATTACTTGTCGGAAGAGAGGAAGTGATCGTTCGTCTCTCACCCGAAATTGTCTTCAAAATCAAGTGCAATTGCGCATTTTTGTGCTGCATCAGGCCGTGTCAGCCGCTAACAGCGCCAGCGCCTGTTGGGATGTAGCACGATTCTGGCGCACATGAGTTAGCTTGTCGAGCTAACCGGTTAGCTCCCGAATCAAATGGCTTTGATTATCAGATTGTGGAGGCGCCCGTTGACACTAACTTTACACTAAAGTTCATTGAACGTGTAACGAATGAAATATTCATGGTCTCGTTTTCTGAGGCCCCTTTTAGCTTTAAAACCCCGCGCGGGTTTTCTGTGGAGCTGTTGTCACCACCGGCTAACCTGGCTAGCCCTCTTAGCGTCCCAGACTTGTCGGAATAAGCTGTACTTTTCAACATATCGCTCTAATGACTGATAATGAGACCCGTTTAGCTTGCGTATGAAAGTATCAACATAACATAGATGGCATCTGTAGTGTTATTAAGCTGATATATTGAGGTGGTACTTAATAATCCAGCTAGTATCATTTTGTTGCTTTACTTCGTCATTGACTCGCTTTTATATTTATCGACATTCCTATACAGCATCCTGATTACCATAGAAGCAGACTGCGATCACCGTTGTGTATATGACAAAATAACTCTGTACAAGTCAGGATCATCACAACTTCATGACAGATTGAGTTACAGTTGCTGTAGCTGTCAGTTTCTGTGGTTTTAAAACAGAAACTGGCGCTTCATGTCACTGTTACTGTAGGGTCACAGTATGATGTAAACCTTGTTTTACTGGGGGTTAAGATACTTCATAACTAAAAACTATTATAAAATCTGAAATGATGCTTATCTTTAATAACATGAACGCCACCTACTGTAGTATTATTACCACTTTACAGAAGGTAGGGCTTTGTATTCTTTTGTATTAAGAGGACAGAAACTGTCAGAACCTATAGGATGGCAACAATAAGCTGTTACCACTACTTTTAAGTAAACATAACATACTCCTTTTCTAATAGTATGATTTGTAATGTAGCTGGAAAAATTTAGAGTGTCACTTAGATTAAATATCTTGGATTATCGGTGAAAAACTTAAACGTGTGAAATTCACATATCTGCAAGGTCGGTAACTTAATGGGTATGGAACTTGACTCAGATGGTGGTGTCAGAAAGGAGTGTGCTGACCAAGTTGAGACTGTACTGGACAGTCCTTCACACCCTCTCCATGACGTGCTGAACAGGCCACATTCAGCAACAGCCTGATCCCACTACAATGCACCGCTGAAGTCAAAGGAAATCATGCCTAACTTTGGCCATCTAACTTTTCAACTCATCCTGTTAATACCTGGACTGTATTCTATTGCCATTCACATTTATATACAGTTTTTAACTGGAGTACTGATGCTACACATTGCACTGTCTTGTATATAAGGTTCATGTATTTTCATTTTTATCTCTTATTTTGTTTATATATACTTTATGGAGAATCTGTAATGTGAGCAATTTACCCCAAGGGATTAATTAAGTATTCTGATTCTGATATAAACTAAAGAAAAATAGCAGTTCCCTATAGTAGAGAGCAAAGGACAACCATACGTTGGCCTTTTTTGTTTTATTAATGGTTTGTTTTGATTGACTGGGCTTTTTTACTTTGCAGGAGTCCACAAATCATGTCAGGCATTGCATTGAGCCGGCTTGCCCAGGAGCGCAAGGCATGGCGGAAGGACCATCCTTTTGTGAGTGTTGCCACTTAAAGTGGCTTTGTATTGAAAGTCTGCTGGAGCATTCATTAGAAAGCGTTCACTTCTGTAGCAAACACTGAGATGTCAACTCTTAATTTTCCAGGGATTTGTTGCTGTTCCGACAAAAAACCCGGATGGGACCATGAATCTCATGAATTGGGAATGTGCTATTCCTGGCAAAAAAGGGGTAATGTGTTTTATAGTTTTAGAAGCATGCAGAATTTATTTTACCCAACAATGATTGATAAAAGAAGCACGGTTGGCTTTGTAGGACAATGAGATTTCTGTGGCAGGTGTAAAAGATGTATGTTATGAGTAATGTTTAGATTATGCACTAAAATAACAGATTTAACCATAATAAGTTTTAAACATATTTTTTAAATTTAACTGGCAATGATGAGAAGTTCTATAAGACACAGTTGCAGGTCTCTGTTTCTAAACTGATCTAATCTTTGTGGGTCTCCTCAGACTCCGTGGGAAGGAGGCCTGTTCAAACTGCGCATGTTGTTCAAGGATGACTATCCTTCTTCACCTCCAAAATGTGAGTTGCTGTGTCTAATTTGTATTCAGCCTGAACACACTGTACAGCAAAGTTTTCCTGTAGCAGATGCTTTTCAAAATCTGTGTACTTCATTCAGAAAAATTATTAATCTGGGAGGTAAACCCAGGAGCACAGTAGCATCATCTTTTTTCTGAGAGCTTTAAGCATTACCAGATAGATTTTGTAGCCTAATGCAAGCAAGTCTGTAACTCCCTAGCTTGATTATGTCTATTTAGAGTCAGATTCGGTTGATACAAACATGCTAGTTTTTATGTGCTGAAAAAGACCAGGAGCATAGGAGTTCTCCAGCCTTTTAACAAAGTTCACAGAAGTGTAGATATCTTTGAAAGCTTATTAAGACATCCTTATGAAGTCAACACTTGGCCAAACTGAATCACAAATCTCTTCAGACATGTTGATTTATTATAGTAATGAGTAAGAGTGTCATTTAAAGCCAAGCACTCTAATATGAAGTTACTATAATAAGCGTTAACTCTAGTACTGCCAGATAGTACATGAAACTTATCTGGGACATCAATACATTGAGGTCCTGCAGTACTAGGGTTAAGATAAAAGATAGTATGCAAAATAGTAACCTGTGTTTAAGTTTTCAAACTTAAGCTGAGCAGTGTTGGGGAGGCTTGTCTTGCATACATGACTTTTCCTGGCTTAAAATGGGCCTTTGGGCAATAACTACACATATAAGCATAGTTGATGTGGATACACAATGGGCAGTGAGATGTGTGTATATATATGTGTGTATGTATATATATTTTTTTATTTTTTTTTTTTTTAACTGTAGAAATCTAGGTAATCTAAGTATTGACAGAAATCTAGGCATTTTCCTGTTGTTTCAGACTGTTTGGCAAACTAAAATGTCTTTTATTTGAGGAAACTGGTTAAAATGTTTTATTGCAGTGCTACTGATGTATCTCTTTGGGTGGCATCAAAAAAAAATTCCTCCATTTCGGAAAAACTTTGGAATAACCAGTGTTTGACCTTTTCACAGGAAGAGCAAACACAGACTTTCGCTTCTCATTATTTTAATTTGGAAAGGTTAATAAAGACAGTTCAGCAAGGCTGCTGGAGCTGAGTATGCTTAACAGTATAACATTGTCAGTACAATTTCAGTGTTACTTGAGTCACAACCAATAGAGGCTCTCATACATGCATCATTTGTGGTTCCTTTTAATGTGTTCAGCATTTTTCCAGTAATGATTGAAAGTTGACTGATATTTTTTTTTTTTTAAGACCTGATAATGTTGTGACAAACTGCTTACAAACAAATAGCACTTCCCTGTTGTGT
Organism: Etroplus canarensis; assembly: GCA_015106775.1. Classification (NCBI taxonomy): domain Eukaryota; kingdom Metazoa; phylum Chordata; class Actinopteri; order Cichliformes; family Cichlidae; genus Etroplus; species Etroplus canarensis. The sequence continues at coordinate 11,788 of VUQH01032021.1, forward strand.
GACTCAAAATGCTACATTTCCACTATCATCACATACAGAGCCAGAATACAGTGGCTTACAATGGGTCTAATCAGCAACAGGAGGTGGAGGTGTCTGAATGTCAAATTAAAATGACCTAAAGGCACTGTTTGTGTAAACAACAGGCGCCTTAAGTGAAGCAGTTCAGTCAGGGCACACTGTGGTAAAGTCTGCTGACATTTGAAGATTTTTTTTTCCGCTTGTCTGACATGTCTGACGTATTTGACACATACATGCATTTGTCATTTTGTTGTGTTTCAGGTAAATTTGAGCCTCCACTCTTCCACCCAAATGTGTATCCATCAGGCACAGTATGCCTATCGATACTAGAGGAGGACAAGGACTGGAGACCAGCCATCACAATAAAGCAGGTGTGAATTGCAAAGCATTGGCAATAATGGGCTTTAAAAACTTTTTTAAACATGTTTTTCTTAGAGTTTTCAAAGTATGAAAAATAACAGTACCTGCATACAGTTTGAGTTCAACAAAGTTCTGGTAAATTAAAACATTTTTTTGTTGTTGTTTAAAATTACATTTATGAAATTGAACATTTTTTTTTTTTGCTACTTACTTATGTAGTCACAGAGAGAGGTGTGCCTACAGCAGGAAAACAAGAGCTTGTGAGGCTCAGTGGCAACTCAGTAGAAAGTAACTTAGGTTTGTACACAGTGATTAAATGCATCACAAGGACATGTTGAAAAACTTTCAGCAGTCACAAAGCTGACAACACAGCCTTCCTTGAGATTCAAAAAACACAGTTGCAAAGTAGAGAAGTCTGGCTGGGCAGCAGAGTGTGAAGTACATGCATTCTGATTGTGTTTGAGAGGCAGAGAAGCAAAATGCCAACTCAGGCTGTCATGACTAGAATATTTGGATCACAATTTGTGTCCAGTGTTTAGTGATAGTTATTCACTACATAGTTCACATAGAATAAGGTTCATTATATAAAGCGTGTTCAGTGTATCAGCTACTCTGTTAAGGCGCAATCACAATAAACCGAGGGCTTTTATCTGACCTTGAACTGGCAAATATGAAGGAGCCCTTAGAAAGAAATCCAAAGCTGACAAATTTCTGAAATGTTTTTCATTTTATCTTACAGATCTTATTAGGTATCCAGGAACTCCTAAATGAGCCAAATATCCAGGATCCAGCCCAAGCAGAGGCTTACACAATCTACTGGTGAGTAATGTTTAGCTCCATCTCATGAAACTGATATTAATTTGTTAAAAGTAAAGTGTGTCTGAAAATGACTAAAGTCCCAAAAGGTAATGCCAATCATATACTGAGGCACAGTATTATTTCAATTAGAATTGGAGGTCTCATTTTATAATTAAGTGATCATTATTTAAACCACTGAGGAGATTTATTTGGAGTTGACTGTGAATTCATTTTAGAAAGGCTAGCAATACTGACTCTGGCTACTTGCATACTGACAAAGGTGGCCACAAGACCAGAATTACTGGTAATCAGTAGGACTGGGTTCTTAAAAAAAATCTTAAATCTTTAATTTACTCAAGTATAAAGAGCACAAACATGTTCAGGAAACTTGTACACTTTTCTGTTTATACACAATCTACCAAGTTCTCAAACTGTAACATGGTTTGGTTCACAGGTAAAATCTACAAATGAACCAAAGAGATTTTTTTACAGAGCAATTTAAAAGTTCCACAACTGCAGCTGTTTAAAAAAAATGCAAAAATAACCCTTCAACATCATCTCCTTGTGGAGCTCTGTGCTATTTCTAGCACTTCTGCTTCTTTCCCTGGAAGTCCTGTTTCTGACCACTTACAGGTACGCATTTCAGCCTAGACCTCTAACTTGCTCAGAACGCAAACCTCAGCCTTCCGTGTTGAAGTTCCTCGGTTGTGACCAGAGCTTGATCTCTGGTTTTAGAAGAGCATGAAGTCTCCTATCCCAAAGAAGCCATCAGATGAGAATCACAATCAGGAGCATGCCTATTGTTTTCTTTCTTTCTCTGCGCAGAGAATTTGTCTCCCAGAGTCACATTCTTAATCCTGAGTTTGACTGTAATATATTGAGGCTTCTGAGGGAGAACAATCAGTGCAAAAACCCGAATTGCGTTGTAGGGTTGTGATGGACGATGATGTCAAGGATTGATATCAGTGACGTAATGAGTGTTTAGTGATACCTCACCCAATCAAAACAATTGTTACCTCATTTTTCCAATGATGCATTAAATTGATATTGTGAATTTCATAATTGAACTGAATCTGCTTTGCTATAGTTTCATGTTCAGTTGCCACAAAAAAGCAACACTTGCAATGCAGACGTGTCTGGGTGTGCACAGACGCATGCACATAATTTCATGCCTCGATTTCTGCACATTTTGAAGTGTGGGTGGGTAGGCAGAGTAGTTACACTGATCCATCATCAAATGAAACAGACTGGTATGATTTTTAAATTGGAGTGTAATGTGACGGCGTTTGGACAGAGGTATGTTTCTGGTAATCTTAATTTTTTCAATTGAGCGTGGTTTTGTTAGTGAAAGACTTGCTGTGTGTGGGGAGGGCACAGTGAAGAGTGGAGGAGAGACAGGTGAGCTGTTTTTTTTTTTTTTTTTTTTTTTTTTTTTGGGGGGGGTGTTTTTTTTTTTTTTTTTTTTTTTTTTTTTTTTTTGTTGTTTTATTTTAATTTTTTTTTTCTTTTTTTTCTATCTTC
>VUQH01032022.1:13322-47742 GCA_015106775.1 Etroplus canarensis
TTGTTGTTATTTGGAAAAAAGCAATATATAATGCCCAAAATAATCATGGTTATCTTCAAAAAGAACTAAAAGAGCACTGAAAGGGCACGTCCTCTGTATTGGTATTTTAGAGAAAGTGATGATGTGAGTTGGGGTGGTGTCTCTGAATTGGCAGACTGAGACTTGTTCTGGAGGATGTGCACCAGAGGGATCACACTCTTCAGCCTCTCTGGGAAAGAACTGGAGAAGCGAGTCCGTCATTAGTCGAATCTCAGATTCACGAGGAGCAATGTGGTTTTCATCCTGGTCATGCAACATGGCACCAACTCCTTGGGAATTTGCCCAAACTGTTTAGAGGGCATCAATCACGTGCCTCAGAGTGTTCTGTTGGGGTGCTCTTGGGAGCATGTTGTCTTGGGCCATGTACAACTGTAGTGAGAGCCTCCCACTCACTCCCAGAGGGAGTCGGACTCTGCCCTCTTTCACCGATTGTGTTCATAATTTTTAAAACAGGACTTCTACGTATAGCCAAGTGATGGAGGGTCTCTGCATTGATGGCCACAGATCGCCTTTCTGCTTCCTGTGGATGAAGAGGTTCTTTTGGTTGCATCGGGTCGTGACCCATGGCTCGCACTGGGGCAGTTTGCAGCCGAATGTGAAGCAGTGGGAATAAGCATCAGTACCCCCAAGCCCGAGGCCATGATTCTCAGCTGGGAAAGGGTGGAGTGCCCACTCTGGGTTGGGAATGAGTCCTCTCCCCTAAGTGGAGGAGTTTTTCTCAGAGTCTTTTTCACAAGTGAGGGGAAGGTGGATCAGGTGTGGCACCGGCACTAATGCGTATGCTGTACAGGTCTGTTGTGTTGAAGAGAGAGCTGAGAATAAAAGTGAAGCTTTCAGTTTACCGGTAGATCTACGTCCCTGCCCTCACCTCAAGCTGTGGGCACCTATTTAAAGCGTGAGATCGCGGATACAAGCGGCAGAAATAAGCTCCCTCCAAAGGGTTTCTTAGCTCCCCCTTAGAGACAGGGTAAGCTCTGTCATTTGAGATGGGCTCAGAGTATAGCTGCTGCTTCTCTACATCAAAAGGAGCCAGTTGAGGTGGTTCAGGTCTCTAATTAGGATGCTGTGTTTTGGGCGTATCCTACTGGAAGGAGGCCCAGGGGCAGACCCAGGACACTCTGGGAGTGCCTCGAGTCTCTCTGGAAGAGCTGGTGGAGGTGGGTAGGCAGAGGGAGGTCTGGGTGTATCTGCTTTGACTGCTGCCTCAATGAACTGGATCAGCAGTGATGGATGGATGGTCTTTTGGTAATTCATTTGTTTCACTAACAGCCAGTAATAGTCAAGGGAAATTAGTTATCAGAATTAGAATACTTGGGAAAACTCACAGTTAAATGTGCTACAGCATGTACTGTACCTAAAGTAAACCTCCAAACTCTAATTACAGGATATCATCGCATATGAGGAATAAACTCACCTGTCTGACACTGAAGGCCTTCCCAGCCAATGGGACAGTGGCAGGTGTTTGGTCCCACACACTCACCACCGTTCTTACACTTTTGCAGACAGACAGCTACAGTGAGAACAACGAGGCAGGCATGAACACAGCTTCTAAAACGTTTTGTTGCAACATCCCTGACCTTGACACAAAGATAATTTCAAAGGGTGGAACCCTGTGGGGAAAAATATAATATAACTGACATCTCTTCAACAGACAGGTAAAAGTTTTAATACCTGAAGTGTTGAAATAATGCACTTGCAGTTTAATTAAGACAATGAGAATATTGTCATTGCACAGGTTGATCTTTAATGAATGGATTTTTATGTCTACAAAAAGTGACCTGAAAACCATGAGGTTTTAGATGATTAAATAAACCAAGCCATCTGGATGCATCTTTGCCGAGGAAAATTGCAACTCTCTAGTCATTTTCTTCCACTTATCCAATTCAGGGTCACAGGTGGCATTGGAGCCTATCCCAGCTGTCAGGGAGAGAAAGGCAGGGTACACCCTGGACAGGGCACTCTACACAGAAGGGCCTAAGCTGGCAGGCTGCTGGATTCAAACCCGAACCTTGTTCCTGGGAGGTGATAGTGCTAACCACTGCACCACCGTGCTGCCATGAGTATTAAAAAAACTGATGTTGTTGAGAAACTATTTATTGTGCTTTTAAGAGAATTTATTAAAACAGCTGCACTTAGATTGTGCCCCCCCCTGTGGCTGGGTTGGAGTAGATCTTTATTCATATGTTTATGAGAATGGAATACGTTTCTCTGCTGTTATGGTGTACCATTATGTCCCACCCTGACTCAACCCAAACCTAACTCTGAGAATAAGAAACAAATGCAGATTAAATACATGGTTTGCACAGACATAAATGGACATAGTTTTTATTTGCTGTGTATTTTACATGTATTAAAAATACTGTTGCATCACTCACGTATGTTACACCTCTTCCCCCTCCATCCGGAAGCGCAGGAGCAAGTGTTGGGTCCCACACACTTGCCTCTGTTCATGCACATCGGTTCACACACACCTGGAACACATTAGAAACCAAATTTTTGTATTGTTAGCCCTTACTTTAAGGAGTACTTCAAATATTTAGTCTGCAATGCCACTTACTCCTTTGACACCTTTTTCCTGTGTAGCCTTCAGGACAGGAGCACACATTATTTCTCATACACTGACCTCCGTTCTTACAGGGGGGGCTGCAAACAGCTGAAAGACAACAACATTCAGCTGTGAGGATATCAGGAGACTCACTGTGAACCTGGAAAATGGATTCAGTTCAATTCAATTTTATTTATTTTGCCTCAAGGCGCTTCTCACTGCAACGTAAAGACCCAACAGTATTAGCGAGAAAACCCCAACAATCAGACCATCCCCTGTGAGCAAGCACTTGGCAACTGTGGGAAGGAAGAACTCCTTTTTAACAGGAAGAGACCTCCGACAGAACCAGGCTCGGGAGCAGCCATCTGCCTTGACCGGTTGGAGGAAAGAGAAGAGAGAAAGGAGAGAAGGCTCTGCTTTTAAAAACTTTAAGAACCACAGGTAGGCCTGCACTCGAAATGCGCTATCGTACATGGTATGACGAAGTCGCTGGAACTTTTGAGTATGCACAAAATCTCCGACGTTTGCCAGCATATGGCTCATACGTCCCGCATATGTGGACCATATGTTGCAGGTACTTTATGCATACGGAGACTCACGTTACTCATATGTCAAAATACATGGAGAAAATGTCTAGCGTACCCAAAAGTATTAATAACCTATGAGTAACGTGTTTTTAACATATGTGTAAAATATATCAAACATACCTCCAAAGGATATTGACGTTTGTAGACATATTTGACGTGTTCCAGTCCTACTGAACGTTTTTCTAACATACAGCTACCATGTAATTGCGTATGTGCTGCGTTTAAGTGAAGTAGAATAAATGGGCTTCAAGTTGCGAATGCTGGCAATACACTAGCATTTGGTGGTATTATGTTCTATATATGTTAGCAATACATTATGTATGTGTCCATTTAACATCATTGTTCTGCGTATCCCAGCATTTTAGAGGAATTAGGATGCATCGGCGTAAACTTGTTAAATCGTCATGGTGTGACAGGGCCCTCTCCTTCAAAACTTAAAAGGAAGACGCATTCATGGGAAATGTGATATCCTTTATCACTGCACTGTGATGTCAATCCAGCCCCTGAATACACTTTTACAATGAAATATTGGCTTTCGTCTCATTTGAATATCTCATGGTACAAATGTTAAAACAATGAAGAACCTTAAAATATTAAATTTAGGCTAAGTCATAAATTTGAATTGTTACTTCATGTGGCTCAGCTACTCGGTTCCACAAATATTTAAACCCTTTGCTTTCAAACATGAGCTCTTCAAAAGTTGACTTTGATCTTAAAGACATCGTCATGGTGTGACAGGGCCCTCTCCTTCAAAACTTTCCTGGAAAAGGAGGACAAGGTAAAAATTTCATGCAAACCTATCTGGAAGTTTTTGCAGAATCCTGCTAATACACATACACAGAAACAGATAAACAAACCGAACCATCACATAATTTCCTTGGCAGAGGTAAAGGTTATATTAACTCACTGCACCATCTTGTGGTACAAATTGGTACTACAAGAAGATAAAACTCCATCTGAGTTCAGCATCAATTGCTGCCTGATGTGTTTTTTTTTCCCACATTCTGTTTATCCATTTTTCCACATTCTGTTTATCCATTCATATCCATGGCTGAAGTCTATTCCAGCTGTAATAGGACTAGAGGTAGTCCTATTACAGCTGGTGACCCCAAACAGGTCACCAGCCTTTTGCAGGGCTAGCACAGAGAAACAGACAACCATTCATGCTCGCACTCACATCTACAACGAATTTACAATCACAGCTTAGTCTAACTCTTTGGACTGTTTTTGGAGACCAAGGTACCCAGAGGGAACCCAAGCTGGCACAGGGTGAACATGGAAGCTCCACACAAAAAGGTTTCAGCCAACCAGCAGATTCAAACCTAGGAACATCTTGCTATGAGGCAACAGCTTAACCAATACACCACATTCTAGTGTTTACAGTTTTAGTTAATTTTGGAAGGCTTCAGGTGCTTGACGTCATCCTCACAAAAGTACTTAAACAAACATGTCTGTACACACAGAGTGGAGCAGGCAGCGACCACTTTCAGGGTTACACTGATAACAGAGAGCAGCTTTAATCCAGAACACGTACAGCTCATTGAAGCAACCTCTTGAGTCCCCAGCAATAAATCTGCAAAAGCTGAAATATATCAGGAAAACAGTGGTTGAGAAAGACGAAGAATGAATGGATGGATATAAAAAAATTCTCTAAGCATTAATAAAATAAGCGTTTTTACAATATACAATATGCTTTTATGCTACTTTGGGCAAAGAGTACACCCCATCTTACAGTAGGGTTAATAAAAACTCAAAATCACTCATTACTGATCCCTGAAAATTAAGCCATAAAGTGTGTAAGCACAGTCTTACCAATTTGACACTGGGAGCCATAGAAGCCACTGGGACAGGCACAGACGTTGGGCTTAACACATGTTCCTCCGTTCAGACAGACGGGGTTACAGAGAGCTGTGGATAATATAATATAAGAAAAGCAATGTTTAGGGCTAGAATGCAGTTGATAAAGAAAGTGATCACACCCCTATTAAAATATCAGATTTTTCTGATTTAAAAAACAGACCACAACAAATAATTTCAAAACTTTTTCATCCTTTAATGTGACCTATAGCCTGTACAATTCAGTTGAAAAGAAACAAATCTTTTAGGGGAAAGATATAAAAATAAAAATATGTACAATAAGCTGGTTGCAGAAGTGTGTACACCCTAGAACTAAAACTTGGTTGAAACATCTTTTACTTTCATTACTTTTCTTTCTTCTTACTTTCATTACAATACTTTCAGTCTTTTTGGGTACGCAATTCCAAAAGGCATGCTTGGTGCAAAAATAACACTGTGCATCACCAGAAGAACACCATACCCATGGTGATGCATGGTGGCGGCAGCATCATGCTTTGGGCTTGATTTTTTTTTTCCAGCTGTAACTGGGGCTTTAGTCAAGTTGGAGGGACTTGAGAACAGTTCCAAAAATATCAGTCAGCTTCACATCAGAAAAACCTGGTATTATAACAGGGCTGTGCAGAATTTCTATGTCCCCTGTATAACAGAGAAAGGGCTGCTTGTTTTCATTGTCAAAGCAGCACTGATTTTTTGCATGCTCACACACACACACACACACACACACACACACACACACACACCACGTTCAACTTTATGCCACTTACACACACTGTCAAGATTAAACACTAGAACAGAAATAAGCTGCGGGTGCAGTCTGAATGCACGCTTCATTACAGGTGTTGCTTCTTGCCTGAGTTACACGTCGGCCCGTACCAGCCAGGTTTGCATTTGCAGACATCGGGAGAGACGCACTCGCCTCCATTTTCACAGTGCCTGTAACACACCACTGGCAGACACAAATCAGCGTTAAGAGCAGCTAGGTCTACATACAATGTAAAAATTGTTTTTTAGCAGGTCAAAGTTCTTAAATAACATCTCACTGATTTCACATCTGGGTCCCACATAGCCGTAAGAGCAGGTACAGAGGTTTCTGGCCAGGCAGGTGCCTCCATGCTGACAGGGCGGCTCACAGCTCGCTAAACAGAACAGCAACACTCGTAAGTATTCTGGAAGCAATGCGTTTCTCAGCAACTTATCTTGGTGTAAATATGAGCTCTGGTTACCTTCCTCACAGGTGGGCCCGCTGTAGCCTGCAGGACATTCACACACATTTGGTTTCACACATTTTCCCTGATTTTTACAGTCAGGCCTGCAAATGGCTGAGAGGAAAGCAGAATATCAGCTTTAAAAAAAAAACAATCGGATATCCAGAAACGAGGAAGTGAATATGATTTAATTAGCTCTGTCTCGGTTTCACCTATGTGACAGCTGTATCCAGTGTAACCCTCTTTGCAGGTGCAGGTGTTGGGCAGAGTGCACTCCATGTTCCTCCCACACTGATACCTGCACACAGCTAAAAATAAAGAACATTTATGTATTTTTAAAGGTTCTGCAAAGAAAAATAGGCAAATTAAGGGATTCATTTCAGACCCAAAGAACGTGATGACGGCCCTAGTAGGATTTTCCTGACAATTACTCAGAAACCAAATATCGATATCTTACCATATAAATTGCCAGTACTACTTTATTGTCTTCTTCTTTTGGCTGTATTCGTTAGGGGCCGCCACAGCACCTATCTGCCTCCATCTCACCCTATTCCTTGTGTCCCTGTCTCCTCCTCCTTTGCCATCGGCCAACAGCTGCATAGTTCCACCAGCACCCTGCTGGCTAATGGCACCAGTGGCGGTCGTTATTAACCCAGACGTCAACCAATCCAGTATGGAAGTCGCTTGAATTATGAATCTGCATATTTGATTTGTCAAAGACGCCGGATGCCCTTCCTGATGAAATCCTCCACATTTACCTGGGCTTGGGACCGCCACTAGAAGTACACTGGCTTGCAATGCATTTTCCTGTTATTCCTGACCAGCTGATAGATTAAAGTAAGTGGTAAAAAAGTTAACTCTATGTAGGGAAAATTCCTCCTCCTAACTTTGTAAAGCAGTTTAAGACCCCCCACCTTTACATGTGACGCCATCCCCTGTGTAACCGTATGGGCAGCGGCCACACCTGAAGGACCCGGAAACGGTGGGCTCACAGGGGACACTGGGGAAGCAGGGAGAGTCAGCGCAGGTCACAAGGTGAGCTGTTGACCCCCATCTGACCTCTGTGGAGAGTGGGTCAGGAGTCATCTCCACCCCGCTGGGCTGACCTCTGTGGACGGTGGGAGCAAAGACTCTGACTGCAGTTTGATCCTCTGGAGTCGTGCTGGTCTTTCTGTCAGAGGGAGAAACCCTCCTGATGTTGGTCATTTCTGGTCTCTTCCTCTGGTCTGGAGGTCGTCTGTTTGAGGAGGTGGAAGTGGAATTTGGTTTGGTGGTGTGAAAATGACCGTCTGCTCCACTGGTGACTGTCCCCTGAGCTGTAAGACACTGGAAGTTAGAGGACATGACTTGCAAAGTAACACAAATACAGGCTTTACTGAAAATATTTTTTAAAATGTTAAACTCGTAAATCACCAAATAAAAACCTTCCGACTCGCCTTACTCTCACAAACGAGCATTGCTACAATAGCTGTACTCACTGGCCACTTTATTAGGTACACCTGTTCAACTGCTCGTTAGTGTAACTATGAGTCATTTATACGGCAGCAGCTCAGTGCATTCAGGCATGCAGACATGGTCGTCAACCTGCTAAAGTCCAAACTGGGCGTCAGCATGAAGAAGAAAGGCAATTTAAGTGACTTTGGATGCGGCATGGTGGTTGGTGCCACACAGACTGGTCTGGGTATTTCAGAAACTGCTGATCTACTGGGACTTTCCTGAACAACCATCTCTTAAAAAACAAAAATGCCATGTCGGAGAATGGTCAGACTGCTTTGAGCTGATAGGAAAGCAACAGAAACTCAAAGGTATGCAGAACAGCATCTCTGAATGCACAAAACATCAAACCTTGAATGAGACGGGCTACAGCACCAGAAGCCCACACCGGGTGCCACTTCTGTCAACTGAGAACAAGAAACTAAGGCTACAATTTGCACATGATCATGATAATTTTACAAAAGAAGGTGTTGCAACGTTCAGATGGTAGGATCAGAATTTGGTGTAAAAGAGATAAACGCTTGGATCCATCTTGCCTTGTAGCAACAGTTTAGGATGCTGGTGGTAGCATGATGGTGTGGGGGATATCTTCTGGGCTCACTTTGGCCACTTAGTACCAGCTGAGCATCATTTAAATGTCGCAGCCTGAAGTATCATTGCTGACCATGTCTATCCCTTTATGACCACAGTATGCACCATGTCACAAAGCTCAAATTCTCTCAAACAAGTTTCTTGAAAATGACAGAGAGTTTGCATACTCAAATGGTCTCCTCAGTCACCAGATCTCAATCCAATAGAAAACCTTTGGAATGTGGTGAAATAAGAGATTTGAATCATGGATGTGCAGCCTATAAATCTGCAGCGATATGGATCAGAATCTCTGCAGAACAAGGTAATTTTTTTGCAAGCTGCACAAAGCTTCGTGGGGCAGTGGTGTAATGGTTAAGGCGCCGGGCTTATGAATGAGAGGTTGTGAGTTTGAATCCCAGTCAGACCCCTACTATGCCAAGACCCTTAGGCAATGTCTCAACTGCAAATGTGCCTCTATCTACCCAGCAGCAAAAAAAAAGTGGGTACCAGTAAAATACTGGGAAGGTAACCTGCGATGGACCAGTATCCCACCCGGGAGGAGTCCAACTCCTAAGTCGCTTCACGCTACAGAAACCGGGGATAAGTTCTGGCCCGATGAGCCTTGTAGGCTTGGGTGTAGAAGCCCAATGGACTTTACCTTTTACAAAGCTTAAACTGCGGACATTGCTTCACTCTCACCTTGTGATGTGCATATCTGGCCGTTTCCGTGCAGACCAGGAGGGCAGAGTCCACAGACGAAGCCTGCTGAAACATGGATGCTCTCAAAGCACCGCACCCCTGGATAACACGACCCTGTGGTACACGCCGATACTCGTATAGGTTTGGACCTTGACGAAACCTGCGGCACTCTTGCTGGAGAGTCTCCATTACCTTTAAAAAAAAGAATGGAAATATATAATGCACGAATCTGTAACCTAGAATGATAAAGATCATCAACATTAAAAATGATTTGCCATGAAAATTAACCCACATGAGGCCTTGTGATGCACTTGCTGCCTCTGAAGCAGATTTAACTTAAGGTGTTTTTTGACAATGAAAACAAATTAAATATGTACTTACGTGTGCAGTTTTTCCCATCACCACTGTACCCCTGTGGGCACAGTCCACAGATAAAAGAGCCAAATGTGTTGTTACAGCCCACTCCAGGGAAACAAGGCTGAGAGACACACTCATCTATATCTTCTCTGCATGTACGGCCTGACAACGCATGAAACATCAGAGAGGACAAAGAGGAAACACTAAATGAGTTTCAACAAATAAACAAATATTTTAAAATATATAATTACCATGAAAATGAATCAGAATCATCAGAATACTTCATTAATTCCCAGGGGGAAAATTACTTGCATTATAGGCACTCCGCATCAGTAAAGAAGATAGCAGTACAGTTGAGAAAATAAAATGTAGAAAACCCAGCATGGCAGTAGGTGAAAGTCCAGTTATTAAGGGGAGAAAACAGGTAAGATGCTATTGGCGTTTAAAAGGGAGCCATCAATAACAAGAAATTACATTTTTTAAGTTATCAGCTTCATTAGGGTTGTGGCTTCACTCTGGCTCCTTTCTTGTCAATAAATGAAGTCATTCCAGATTTCTTTTTTAAGGAACACTTGGGCTTTCCTTAAATTTCATATGCAGTTTTCACACATGCACTGAGGCCAGAAACTTTACTAAACCTCTGCAGATGGAATAGCATGTGAGAAAGCAGATCATACAATAAAAGGTCTTTAACTTTACTCGCAATGACTGCATCAAGCCTGTGACCCATTGACAAACAGATATCTTGTTCCTTTGTTGCTTCTTCCTTTCCAGACTTTTACCACCGCATCATTAGGCTCTCGTCTGTTTTGCAGGGTTTCTTCCTTTAGTCTTCTCTTCAGGAGTTGAACTTTGTTTGAAATAAGTCATAGTTCAAAACAATAGAGAGAGGCCACACTGCAAGATGCAAACCACTCGTCAGCAGTAAAAACCCAGAAACCCAGACTGGAATTTGCAAAAAAGTTCAGAGATGAGCCAAAACAGCTCAGGACCAAAAATTTACGGACTGATGAGATGAAGATGAACCTCTACCAAAGTGATGGAAAGGTCAAAGTATGGAGAAAGAAGGGATCTGCTCATCATCCTAAACATACAAGCTCATCTGTGAAGCATGGTGGAGGTTGTGTCATGGCTAGGGTTTGCTTGGTTGCTTTTTGAACAGGCTCAGTCATTTTTAGTGAGGATGTAACTCATGATGGTAGCAGCAGAATAAATGCAGAAATCTACATAAACATACCGTCCACTCATTTAAAGAAAAAGGCATCCAAACCAACCAGGTGGAGCTTTACTAAGCAGCAAGACAGTGATCCAAAACACACTGCCACCTCAACAAAGGGAAAAATAGAAGGTTTTGGATTGGCCAAATCAGTCACCAGATCTTAACCCAACTGGACATGCATTTTATCTCCTGAAGAGAAGAGTGAAAGGAGAAACCCTGCAAAACAGACAAGCACTAAAAGACAGGCAAGGGACATGCAACCAAATATAAGTATACCAGGAGAAAAAAGCTGAAACTCTGATTTATTTTCTCATATTCATCTTTTGATTTCAGCCACAAATGTCTTCAGTGCACAGCAAAAACATATTAACTGGCCTTGCTGTTCCAATACCTTAGGAGGAGATGTTATGGATGCAGGGTTTTAGGAGAATAAAGTATTTGTTTGATTAAAATAATTCACTTAAGCACACGTAATGGTGTTTTTTTAATGTAGAAACCTGGGCAAAACTTGAGTGTTTGAATTCAATTTATTTCCAAATAACTGCCAGTTAAGATTTTATTGTGGCCGTTCAGAACTGTGTAAACCCTCTGTGCTCATTCATATGGTTGCACCCTACACTCCTTTGATAGGGAGTGTCATGATCTCAAAATCTGCAGAAATAACACTGGTAATAAAAAAAATCTGCTAGGTTAGGTAGGTTAAATAATCTCAGCCCTGCAGAAAGGAACACACTACCAAATCAAAATATTAAATCCTGATTAAATTAATCCAAATTAAATTAATCCTGATTAAATCCTAAGAGTTGACTCCTACCTGTCATTCCAGGTGGGCATATGCAGGAGAAGGAGTTGGGTCCATCAATACAGTGGCCCAGTCTGCAGGGGTTTGGCTTACAGTCATCAGTGTCGACCTCACACCTCTTCCCTTGAAATCCATCGAGACACGCGCACACATATTCCCCGCTGCCGGCAGGAAGGTTGACGTTGGTGACACACGAGGCACCGTTCAGACATTCACAGGCGCGCACAAACACCTGTGGAAAAAGGAAACAAAGGTTCTCGTCATTTGAACTGAAGTCACACAGGGCTGTGGACGTGGGCTGTAGTTAGAGAAGTCAGAAAATCTAACAAACAGAAATTGAAGTGGACAGGGATACTCAATCCACATGAAGTGAAATGCAAACTCTTGGAAAATCTATTAGAATCATGAGTTTTTTAATAGCTTTACATATAGTAACAGTTAATCTGCATAACTCTTGTAGAATTGTTTAATTAATTTGTTTGATTAATTGTCAAAACTAATATACAGTCATATGAAGTTTTCATAGGACTCCATGCCTTCATGTAAAAAACCAAGTCCACCCCATCATTCAATAGCTTGTAGAACCACCTTTAGCAGCAATAACTTGAAATAATAATGTTCTGTACAACTTTAATAGTTTCTCATATGGTTGTGAAGGAATTTAGCTCTTTTTCCTTTCCTTTCTTTCACTGCACAGTCTGACCTTGGGGTGAATTTGCTCCTCCGTTCCTGGGAAGATTGTGGCATTGTCTTAACAGACATTTGAATGCTCCACTCATGTTTGCACAGAAACAGAAAAAGCCAAATGCCGACTCAGACCAGAAGCACAGTTTACAGTTTATTAGGCTGCAGGATATTTTCCCACAGAGAAGTGGGCAGGCTGGTGAGTAATTTGAATGTTCCAAATCAAAGTCCAATTTAAAATCAGTTTGTGAAAGCAGCAGGCAGTGATGCAACGCATTGTGCTTATCCTGGAAGGAGAGATGAGAATGTAGTGTAAGTGAATGCTTAAGTTTGAATGTAAGCTTGCAAGGCCTAGTGTTACCACTTGGAAGCTGAATGATCTGGCAAAGGTAGTGGCGAGCAGCCGGTCCTCAAGCGCTGCAGAACACAAAGGGATGGAGAACAGGTGCATACACCTGGCTGCCACAGCTGACGGGTAACAGCTGATTTCCACAGCTGAGCACCACAAATCCTTAGGCACTTGCTCGCAGCAAAGCCCCAGAGGATACAGATAGGGAGAGTGATGTAGAACAAGAGAGTGGAAGAGAATGAGAAAGGGGGGAGAAACAGGAGAGGCAGGGGTACCAAACTCAGGGAACCATGAACAAAGACCAGCAAAATGCTAAAACCACACCTTTTATAGAGCTGGTCAGACTGGCTGACAATCAGTTAATCAAATGCATTTGAGTAGCAGTGCCTGGTTTACACTTCCCCTGTTATAAGGGTGTACTTACTTTTTCAGAGAACTGCACAGAGTCCTGTGAAAAACTTTATTTTTCACATGACTGCATATATAATTTTTGTCAACTTTGATCAACTATTGAAGAGTTTCCCTGCTTTCTGACAAAAACGCTGTAACACTTATAGTAAACTACACACTAAAACTACAGTACAGTATCTGTATGTGTTGCATGCCACTACAAGATGTGTCTTTTACAAGCATATTACTAACAGCAATGAAACAACATGCTCAGAGAGAGAAAAAATCTCTCTAAAGATATAATCTAAGATTGGTTTAGGCTAGATAGTGACATCTTTGTACAGTTGTTTTTTCTGCCTTTTTTCAGTGAGAACAAACTGCTCAGTGTGTGCTGTACTGTTGTGTCACAGAGCTGGCTTGGGCCTACAACTACACACCATATCTCCCTCTGGTGGGAGGAATCAGCAATGCCACAATAGTTTATTTTTAATTACTAAGTTGTAAGTTGTCGCATTAAAAGCACAGGTGTATTAAGAACAACTATTGCCTGTGCTTGCTTGCTGTCATGGCTTGTTGGATTGTATCTGCTGTGAAAAACCAAAGGCATGACAGTAGGATTTTGATTATAATTTTTAGTGTTTAATAATAGTGCCATAATTAGTGTCAAACAATTGAAAGTGAAAATGTTTTAAAATTCTCTAAGGAAAAGAGAGAGAAAAACCCTGGCTGACAGAAGTTGTAGATCTGAACTATCTTGAACTAGATTCCACAGGATATTTAATTATGTAAAAGTGATTAAAGGAATCACTCGTTTGTACAACCTGCATCCCGAGCTATGCTTACTATAAACTTTACATGAATGAGCAGAGCTTTACCTCCACAGAAGCTCTGGTCTCAGCATTACAGTCATCAGTCACAAGGAACTGGAAAGCGTGTCTGTTAGTGAGTTCCTCTGTGGCCTTCCACATCAGCAGACCAGCTGGAGACAAAGATGCCCCTTCAGGACCGGATACCAGGGTGAAAAGAACTGTGGAGCCCTCGGGGTCCTGAGCATGTAGCTGGTAGATGAAGTTCTCTCCCGGGAAGGACTGCAGAGGAAAGGGCAGCGACTGGAGGAGCGGAGGCTCATTCTCTGATGAAAAATATAAAAGAGGGACTAAGCCTTCATGTAAATGTTAATCTATAAAAAAAAGCTCCCCAGAAAGCTAGAGCACCATACTGTACATTGCTGAGAGAGGAAAACAAGAGCAACCCAAAGATGCTTTTCTGCACTCTAGTCAGGCTGAAAAAGAGTCAGGCCTCTGTTGAGCCATGTATTCCTTTAGCTCTCAGTAATAATGATTTCAAGAACTTCTTTACAAATAATACAATTTTAGCCTTCTTCTTTTTCTTTGTCTTTCAGATGCTTCCACTGGGGTCACCATAGTAGCTCATCTGCCCCATTTTACCCTAGTCCTCTTCTTTCACGCCAACACTTTGCATGTCCTCCCTCACTACATCTATTAACCTTCTCTTTGGTCTTCTCTTTTCCTCCTTCCTGGCAGCTCCATCTTCAACATCCTTTTAGTCATAGTTTCCCCATGGATGTATTGTTAAGTACAGTAACTTTAATAAGGGCTGATATTTATTTAGACTGTCTCTCCACTTGAGCTTTATAATGCTTTATTTAGAAATGATAAATATAATCACTGTATCTCTATTAACAGGCTATGTACCATAGGTTTTTAAGGTGTAATTAAACCACTACTTAAAACGCTGCCACTTGATCCAGCTGTCTGAGGTAATTATAGAATAATTTCCAACCTTCCTTTCATTCCTTTTATTTTATGGTTGTTGCAGAACAGCTGTGTGATCACTAACAGAGGATTTATTTATTTGAAGAGTTCCATTCAGGATTCAGAGCTCATCACAGCACATAAACAGCACTAGTAAGTGTTACTAATGATCTTCTAATAGCTTCTGACCATGGCGTCATCTGTGTGCTTGTTTTTCTAGACCTCAGTGCAGCATTCGATACAGTCGACCACAACAATTTACTACAGAAACGAGAATACTCTGTTGGTATTAAATGGAAAGCATTGCACTTGTTTGAATTTTATTTATCTGACAGATTCCAGTTTGTGCATGTCCTCACACACAAAAGTTAGTCATGGAGTCCCACAGGGTTCTGCGCTGGGACCAATACTCTTTATGTTATACATGTTTTCCTTAGGCAATATTGTTTAAAAAAACACCGCATACTCATTGCTATGCAGATGATAGTTATATTTATGTATAAATCCAGATGACACAGATCAATAAGTTAAACTACAAGCGTCTTGATGCATGCTCAATCATCCAGGTAAGTAACACAGACATGCCTGTAGTTTTGAAGTTAAACTACAGGCATGTCTTTAAGACATGAAGAACTAGACGACCTGTAATTTTTAGCTCTAAACACTAAGAACCACCAATCAAAGAGGATTCTCTTTTCCCTTGCAAAGTCTGTGTAGGTTTGACTGGGTGTTTTTCTGAGACCCCTGAATTCTGGTACAAGTTCATATGTGCTTGTGAGACAGCACTTTTAAGATTTTCATAAACTCAGTTTTAAAAAGAAATGTATGTTTGCTCTCTGTGCAAGTTTGAGGTCTGTGGTGAAATCATAAATCATACAGTGTAAATGGTCGCAATAGCAGCTGACCTAGACTGAATTTAGAGCAGATAAGGGTTTTGATTTTCTCTGACCTGTTTAGAGGACTTTTTGATCCCACCTCTTATACCTTTAACTATTTACAAGGACAAAGAGGGTATTCTGTAACAGATTCTGGATTAATACACTGCTTGACTGTATAAGGCCATATGTGGGCAGTTTTATCTTACTTCAGACAAATCTCTACTGGGACATAGGGCCAGTAAGTCACACTGAAATGCCCAGAGTTTGGTACACAAAGAATACGCTACTATACACTATACTGATACGAGTATTGAGTCACTGACAAATTAGACCTACGGGAGCTTTTATAACACCCCATTCTAAATCCATGGGCTGTAATATAGAGTTGGTCCTCCTTTGCAGCTATAACAGGTTCCACTCATCTAGAAAGGCTTCTACAAGATTTTGGAGTGTGTCTGTGGGAACTTTGCCCCTTCATCCAGAATAACATTTGTGAGGTCAGATACTGATGTTAGACAAGAGAGCCTAGCTAACAATCTCTGTTCTAGTTCAACCCAAACGTGTTGAATGGGGTTGAGGTTCGGTCTCGGTGTGTACCAGTCAAGTTTTTGCAAATCAAACTCATCCAACCATGCCTGTATGGACCTTGCTTTGTGTACTGGAGCACGGTCATGCTGAATCAGAAAAGGGCCTTCCCCAAACTATTCTCACAAAGTTAGAAGCACTGAATGGTCCAAAATGTCTCGGTAAGCAGATGGATTAAGATATCCCTTCACTGGAACTTAGAAGACCAGGCCAACCCCAGAAAAACAACCCCACGGGATCATTCCTCATCCACCAAACTTTACAGTTGGCACAATGCAGTCAGGCAGGTAATGTTCTCCTGGCACTTGTCAAACCCAGACTCATTCATCAGATTGCGAGATAGAGACGCATGATTCATGACTTTACATTTCCGCTGCTCAAGCCTCCAGTGGCAGTGTGCTTTACATCACTCCATCAATGCTTGGCATTGTGCTTGGTGATGTAAAGCTTTCATGCAGCTGCTCATCTATGAAAACCCATGCCGTGAAGCTCTGGGCACACCATTTTTGTGCTGAAGTTAATGCCAGAGCAGGTTTGGCACTCTGCAGTTATTGAGTCAGCAGAGCTCTGGGTGACTTCTATGCACAATACACCTTAGTGCTCAGCAACCCCACTCTGTAGCTTTACGTGGTCTGCCATTTAATGGTGGCTCCTAAACACTTCCACTTTGTAATAATACCACTTAGGGTTGATTGTGAAATATCTAGGAGGGAAGAAATTTCACAAACTGACTTGCTGCAATGGTGGCATCCTATTACAGTGTCATGCTTGGATTCAGTGAACTCTTTTGAATGACCCATTCTTTCAAAAATATTCATAAAGACACTGCATGACTCTGAGCTGGACTTTATACACAAGTGGCAATGGGACTGCACTAAACAGCTGAACTTGATGATTAAGAGGTGTGTCCCAATAAACTTGTCCATATACTGTATATTGGTGGATTAGTCACTGGTGATAGGACATATTATTCATTTAAAGAATTAATATATTATTATGTTCATGGATGATTACAGCAGTTTTGGTTTCTCATTTTTTATGTTACCTGATGAAGGATCGATGAATAGATGGAATCAACATAATCAACATTTGAACTCCCATCTGGCTGTTTTGTCTTTTTGTCTAAGTGGAGCAGAGCTCTGCTTGACCTACTTTAAGCTGAAGAAATGAAGTTAGTCAGAAAGTACAACAATGATGTAAGCTGTCTTCATATCAGTGCCAGAGGACAGAAGCGACTTCACTGGCCCAAATCTGCTGAGATCAACACTGCCCTAAGTGATTACCAGCTACAAAACTCAGTGATACCTGTCCAACCTCAGCTCTGCTGAGGAGTTTGAGTCTTACGCTGTGTTACTGTACATCAGGATCAGATGCTGCTGTTTATTAGGCTATGAACGAACTGCAAGACAAACCAGGTAAGAAAAGCTGGTGATTTTGCGCACATACTCTCTGCTATGGACCAGGTGTGTTTGGACGAGTCTGGACGGCACGTGAGACAAGGGCTGCTGGGAAGGGACTCCCCCTCATGGTAACACTGGCCGTCAATGTTGCAGGTTTTCTCCTGGGAAGCAAAGAACATAGACAGTACACATTAAAACTGCCTTGCATTTTTAGAAGCCCGTTATCCAAACATATAAGCTCATTTCAGTATGTGTCAGGAGGAGCATAAGGCAAACAAAATGAAACATCCTCATCTCGCAGCCTCATTTGAAACAGCTTTTAATTAAATATGGCTTGTAGCACAACTGTATCATAAATTGCGTAAATTGTAGAGGTTTCTGGTGCAATTTCACCTACTTCCATGGGGCATGGAGAAGAGCACAAAGCCTGAAGACGATAAAGGTCCAGCAACACTTGTAGCATAAACAGCTTTATTATTTGACCAATGCCATTCGGCCCATGGCCTTCATCACGGTCATCATGAAGGCCACAGGCCGAAACACAAGAAACTGACTGAACTGCAGAGTTACAGATGTCCTTTATGGACCTTGCTTTGTGCAAGGCTGGTTGTATGAGTTTGGTGTGGCAGAACTTGACCGAGACTTGACTTCATCCCCACCAAACACCTCTAAATGCAGATTTTGAGCAAGGCCCTCTCTGTGGCACCCCCCCTCTGTGCCAGGGGGCACAGAGGGGGGGTGCCTTGTTCTCTCTCACCTCTGTTTGTGTGTGTGCATGTACATCACTCAACTGAATGTTAAGTGTGTGTATACCTACAATAAAGAGTGTGGTGAGATCAAGTTGTAATTTCCCCATTAGGGGACTAATAAAGCAGATCTTCTTCTCCTACTCTTCTGAATGAATGGGCAAAAATTCCCACAGACACACCCCAAAATCTTGTAGAAAGCCTTCCCAGAAGAGTGGAAGCTGTTATAGCTTCAAAGGAGGGACCAACTCCATATTAATGCCTATTGAATTACAATGGAACGTCATAAAGCTCCTGTAGGTGGCCCAGTAATCTTGTCCATATAGTCTAAGAGAACAGACAGACTGATGAACAGACTTCTTGGGTTTCGAGGAACCATGTAATATTTCAGTGGCTGAAGACTCACAGAATCACAGGCTGGTGTTTTTTAAGTATCAAAGCACAGAAATGGTTAAAACTGTACTCCAGGGCGCACACGCTTGATTTCAGCAACTTTCTGCTTGACACCCACATTCACATAAGGCTGAATGTTTGAACATAATCGTTGTTGGCAGCAGTGCCTGCTGGCATAGGCAAATGTTTTGGGGCCCCGGGATACTGCAGAAGTGCACAACAGCCGCAGGAAATAAATAAATGAGAAATGTGAAATTACAGGTGCAGATTGCAGAGGCAAAGCCTCTCTATATGTCACTAGCAGATGAGTTTTCTCTTCTTTGCACCTGCTCAGAGATGACTAGCAAACTCATATTTGTACAAAAACCCCCTTTAGTCATTTGGGTTTTGCAAACTTTAGAATAGAGACAAACAGTGTCATTTTAATTGGTAATGTTAATGCCTTTAAAAGCTTAATTATTAATTATTGCTTTGATTCTTACTAACATGAGCCCTGGTGCAAATTGTGCTTTATTTTGTGTAGACTCAGTGACTGTGGCAATTATAAAGCAGCAGGTACATGCATGTCATCCACTGTCTAAATTTTCTTGCAGACTAAGCAGAGTTCTGTAACCCGTGCTACATCTGGATCTGGTTCTCAGCTTTGCTCAAGGATGTTAAACAGAGTCTCCGTGTGAATGTGAAGAGAATGAATCCAGCAAAGATGGTAACAGCGCTCTTTAACTTGATGAAGAAAATTTGAGGCTGATGGTGCACTTGAAACTTCTCAAAGTTAAATGATGAAGTAAAGCAGGCTAAGAGCAAAATACAGTACTGTGCAAAAGTCCTGAGCCACCCCTCATTCAATTTAAAACTGGTTCTTTCCTAACCTGTAGATGTGCAGACACAACACTGGTGTCAGGCGTGTCAAGATTTTTTTTATTCTTGAATGATTCACAGGTCAGTGTTAAGTTCCTCTGAAAATGGTCAGGAACAAAACTGGACTGAGAATGAGTGAAAAAGCAGCCAAAGTCCAAACAAAAACTTTGAAAGGCCTTTAGAAAGCCTAGAGAACCATTGCTCAGGACCACTTTAAAAAAAAATTACAAGAAAGTCTGGCTCCTCGGAAGCAACGTGTCAAGAAAAAAGTGGTGGATCAAGACTTTTGCGTGGTAGGACATTTCTCTTCTTCCATCTGTAAAGTCTAATTAAAATCATCCAGAAAGATGGCTCACCCTCAGGGTGCAGAGGACTTCACTGGTGAGTGTGCACGTCTGGCAGGCTCCATCATAAAGAGTCAGTATCTTTGCGTTGCTGTAGCTGTAACCATCATTGGAAACCTGCCACCAACAGATGCTTGATTACTGAGGATCACTGGGAAAAGGCATTAAAAATAAATTGAACACAGTAAAGTGTTTTTACACACACTGGGCCATTCACTCAAAAGGCCGGGTGGTATTTCCAATAGTTCTCACCATGGGAACTACCCCTGTACGACTCCTTTCAGGGCTGTTACTGGGAGTAAAAGGTAACCTGATCTAGGGTAGGTACATCTGAGTGAAATGCCAACAAGACACCCACACCATGCACCATTTTAAAAAACCTGGCAGAAGCCAAATGAAGACGAGCAGAACAAATGGAAACAGATGAAAAGTAAAAGTTAGAAATGAAATGATAAAAAGATGCAGGACCCTTTTTCAGGACCATTTGGGCCCTGCACTGTGGGGTCGAGGTGGGGCAGCCCATACCTAGGGTGTGGGCATACTGTACCCACAGCAGGCCCTACTTGAGGCCTCTCTCTGCTGGGTGTGTACCCCACTCCGGCTCCACACTACAGGGCCCACAGTGGATTTCCCACTGCAGCCTGTGTGGGGCTGCCCACGTTGGCTTCACAGGGGCCCCAAAAGGGCATGTTTGCTGGGTTATTAAGCCAGAGATGAAGTCCTTAAAGATGCTAAGTCAGAGAAAGAGAGAGAGAGAGCAAGTGAAAGCAAGAGAGACAGACATATAGTGTGAGTGGAAGTGGTCAAGCAAGCAAAAGAAGTGAACGAAAAGAGGGAGTGGTGTCAGGAAAAACAAACCAGTGAATCAGTTAAATAAATAAGTAAAAATGTACAGTTCTAAAAACACTAATAAATACACCCACACTCCTGCACAATCCTGCAGGAAGGCACCAGATTAGCAGGTTTTTATGACCTAAGAGCAGGCTGCAAGTGCCTGTCTTCTGTGTCTACTTTGCGCTTGTGTCTGTGTACTGGTTTTACACAGATCTGAAGCTCTGACACAGACAGAGAGACGAGTAAGACCAGTCGCTGTGAAGTCCCGCATGAAAAAGAGGTGTTCCTACATCAGTAGACTAAATGACCAAATAACACCTTATATCCCTTAAAGAGTTTCTGAGAGTAAAAGTTCCAGGTATTTTGAAAGTAAAAATGATTATTTCCAAAGCAGAGTCTGAATTTAATCTCTGGTGTGATACATTTTCTCACGTCCACTAAATCTAACTGTGAAAACATATTCCCAAGCTTTGCTTTGTTTCATTTATTTGGCAGTCATGTAATCCAACTCATTTTGTACACTCCTGAGTTCATTTTCTTTCTATGCCAAGATGAAATTGGAGAAAACCTCCAGCTGCACATTGAGGACTCTTTCCATAACTGCATCCAGCAAAACTATTACTAAACTATTTACTGCAGATGTACTGCTGGAGAGTTGTGTGATTACTACACAGAGTTTCATATTTTTCATAAGTTCTGAGAAGGACTCAACTGAGAGGAAAATTAAGTGCAAAAGCTGGAAGAGAGCCACAGGATAAGTGTGCCTGAATGGATAATTTCACTGTGTATTTGGCAGAAATGCCTGCAGACATGACTAACTTTAATCTGCCAGCGGGCCAGTGGTCCGTGTGTCACCGTTTCCAGGTCCACGCCTGCAGAATCCCGGCTGTCCTCCAGGGGGAGCCGACACTCCAGAGCTGTGTCATCCAGTAGGGTGGCCGGCACAAACTGAGGGTCATCCAGAACCCACTCCCCATCCACAAACTTTACATGAGAGAACAAAGAGAGATACAAGAAGGGAGTCATGCACACATAGGATGTGCAAAAGAAAGAGAGACAATACAGAGTATGGAAAAGTAGGACAAAAACAGACATGGATTAAAGAGGCGTCAGCTTGGTATATAAATCATAAGTCTGCCTGTAGAAATCACTGACAGAAGACAGCTAAATAGTGCGTCTTGTTTTCTGTTAGGACTCAGGAAAACAAACTAGACCCTCTGTGTGATCAAACCTTCTTCTGCTCCATGTGAGCCACCAGAAGTTTTTGAGCTCCCTCGGGTCTAACGAGGGGAAATAATTAAGTTCTAAAAAAAATAATTCTAAAAAAAAAAAAACAAACCCAAAAAACAAACTGTTTAGATGAGATCTTCCAATAGCGCTGAATCTGCACCATCTAATGACAGTAAAATCTGACTCTTTATATCCGTGAGACTAGTGTGGGTGTGCCGTGGGACCCAAAGAACGTACACCCTCTTTTAATTCAAAGGTTTTTTTTGGATATAAAAAAGGTCTTTTACAGCTCTTAAAATGCAGAATCAGTGTGTGGAAAAACTAAGTACATCCTTACTGCTTCCATAGGAACTAAGAGGGTAAACAACAGCCAGGCACTGCTAATCAAATACACTTGATTAACTGATCATCAACCAGTGTGAGTACCTTAAAAAGGTACATAAAAGCAGAGGTTTTGGCAGTTTGCTGGTTGAGAGCATTAACACAATGTCAAACAGGAAAGACATCAGCAATGATAAGCCCATCATTCTACAGCCAGAAAGGTTATTCACAAGTGGAAAACATTCCACTGACAAGACAGTTGTCAGTTGTCCCAGGAGTGGATGTCCCACCAAATTCACCCCAAGGTCAAGCATGGTGGTGGACGGCTGATGATTGAGGCTTATTTTGCAGCCAGAGAACCTGGGAGCCTTGCAGTCATTGAGTCAACCAGGAACTCCTCTAGACCAAGTATTCTAGACTCCAATGTGAGGCCATCTGTCTGACAGCTAAAATTTGGCCTAAATTGGGTCATGCTACAGGACAATGATCCCAAGCAAACCAGCAAATCTACAACACAATGGTTGAAAAAGAAAAGAATCAGTGTGTTCCACTGGCCCTGTCAAAGTCCAGACCTCAACCAGATTGAAATGCTGCGGCAGAAACTTAGGAGAGCTGTGCATAAACCAATGCCTGACAAACCGCAATGAACTGAAGCAATGCTGTAAAGAAGAGCAGGCCAAAATTCCTCCACAGCAATGTGAGAGACTGATGAAGTCATACAGAACAACCTTACTTTAAATTATTGCTGCTAAAGGTGGTTTTACAAGCTACTGGCTCATGGGGTGTACTTAGTTTTTCACATCAATGGCTTCTACATTGTGGCTTCATTTTTGTTTGGCAAATAATGACATGGTGGAATCATCCGAAGCGTGTCTTAGGATGTCTGGAGAAGTTCGCTGGTACCAAGTGAGCTCAAGAGACCCTGGAAACCAAACACCTTTTTCTGAAAGAAACATAGCCAACAAGGCTTTATTTTGTCACTTTGCCAGTAAAAAAACAGGCTTCAGAACAGATGTTTGTAGGTCTGGGTGGGAGATATTGTGATATTTTTTTTTTGAGGTAGTGCTAGAACAGACGACAGATGTACATGAAATAAAGAAAACAAAATGAAACCGAAGCAGAAAAAGTACCTTTTCTTTAACAAACTCACACTTGAGCTCGTAGGAGTCCTTGAAGCCTTGACCATGAATCTGGATGGTGGTACAGTCTCCCTGATGGACATCGCACAGACCATCCTTTTCCAGATGAGTGATCTCTGGGATCTGGTCTTCACAACATCAACAAAAAAGTGTAGTTCAGGCCAAACCACATACCATATGTCTCACTACCATAAGTCTGTCATCATGGAGCTCCAGTGGAAGATAAATGCATGCAATTTGCTGCTAACTGTTTTACAAATGGGCTATAAGCACAGAGATACCTTACAATTTTGCCATTTTGTGGTCAGTATTACACCATTATGAGCACTATGAGCTACAGTCTGCTATATAAACCTAAAAATAGCTGCTATTATCTGTAGGATAAGTTGCATGTTTATGTGGATATATGTTCTCGGTGTGTTACCAGACAGCACACTGCAGTCATACGAGCCAAACCCTGGGAAGCAGACACAACCCCACTCTGAGCACTGGCCATTCCCATTGCACAGATTTGGACATTTCAAGATGGCCACGACATCCTGGTGCTCCTCTCCTCCGTCGCCCTCCTCCAGCAGCCTCCTCTCACACTCGTTCTCCAGCAGAGGTAACGTCGCATTCAACCATGACCGCTCGTCCTTCAGCTGTAGGTCAGTTACACACATGGTCACGGCGCGGTTAACTATTAAATCTTTCAGCAGGCCCCTGCAACCCATCGCTATACTTGATTTTGCCACAGTCTGCTGGCACTGAGCCTGGGCCTGCTGCTCAGTGAGGCCAGAGGGTGTGGGCCACATTAGGGGAGAGTCTGGCTGAACTGCTGGTTCATGGTCTTCTGGGAAAAAGTAAGTGAAGCCCTCCAGATCAGACTGGCTGAGACTCTGGTGCGGCGAGCTAGAGATGAAACGCTGGGCCTTGCGCCCGCTTCTGCGTTGCTGGTGATGAGCTGAGGTTGAAGCGCTGCCTCGAGAGGCACTCAAGGTAAAGCCTCTATCACGTGGCTGTACGGGTCCTCCTCCATTCTGGACAATTTGGCTCGAGTGATCTGCAGGTCGTGGCTCTCGTTCATTTTCACCGAGCAGCTCCACTGAGGTGATGTACTCAGCTGTGACGTCCAGAGTTGGGATGACACTGGGTAAGTGCACATTGCCATGAGTAGAACAGCTGGAGTCGGACGAGGTCGCTGGTTGAAACTGGGCTCTGGGAGATGAGATGCTGGGCTCTAGCTGGCAGGTACAGTACTTGTGGGATTTCAGTGTACTAATATTGGGGGGCACTGTGTCAAACAGGCTGCTGCCTGGAGGTAACCTGAGAAAGAAAAGGAAAATATGTCTGTAAAGAGGCAACAACTGTTGGCAGGTGGTTTCTACATGGTTGCATTAAGTTGTAAATTTTGTAATGAACAGAACTTTGCAGAGTATGCTTGGCTCCAAGGGTGCTGGATTCATTTCAGATGTGTGAGGGGGACAGAAAACTGAATAAAAACATGAATGAAAACCAGAACATCAATGATGTAGTAGCTCATTTGGATCGAGATGCATCAGAATTCACAGGTTATTGTAATGTGTGAAGTGCAGAACAAAAATGCCAAGTTTTCTTGTCACTGATCTTCTGTATTGCACAAACTAATGAGAATAAGAATCCACTGAGAAGTCAGGGAGGAGCAGCCTGGACTTAACCAGTAATCACCAACCTAGGATGTTTCACTATTTTATGGCTTTGACAAATGAAAGCATAATCAATATAATTTGGCTTTAAAAAAAAAGAATTTGCAAAAAAACAACTTCTTTCATGTCAAAGTGAAAACTGAGTTTTACAAACTAATGTCAATTAGTTTGTAAAACAAATTCTGTTTATCTATCTATCTATCTATCTATCTAGAAATATGTTATGCTGTTTGGCTCCAGTTTTTGAGTTTAGTCAAAATTAAAAAATGCTAAAATTCCTGACCTTATCTAACAATCAATCAGAATTTAGCATGCAGGATAATGAATGAAGCTGCCTAGCTACCAAGTTGATGTAGGTCATCTTACAGAAATAACAACTCCTAATTCAATGTACACGACATAGACACAAGCATTGGGCCACCGACATATTACACCTACAGGAGCTTTTATGGCATCCCATTCTAAATCCATGGGCATCAATATGGAGGTGGTCCCCCTTTGCAGCTATAACTAATCTGAAAAGGCTTTTTACAAGATTTTGGAGTGTGTCTGTGTCAATTTTTGCCCATTCATCGACAGGAGCACTTGTGACTTCAGACACTAATGTTAGATGAGAGGGCCTAGTATACAATTTCTGTCAAATTCAACCCAAAAGTGTTAAGTGGGGTAGAGGTCAGGGCTTTGTACAGACCAGTCAAGTTCTTCCACACCAAACCCACCCAACAATGCCTTTATGGGACTTGCTTTGTGCGCTGGAGCACAGTCATGCTGGAAGTGAAAGAGCCTACTCTAAACTGTTCCCACAAAGCTAGAAGCATAGAATGGTCTAAAAGGTCTCAGTAAGCTGAAGCATTAAGATTTCCCTTCAGTGGAACTAAGGGAAACCTCATCATCATACCTCATCCACCACACTTTACAGTTGGCACATTGCAGTCAGGCAGCTAACATTTTTCTGGCACTCTTCAGTCATCCATCAGACTGCCAGATAGAGAAATGTGATTCATCTCTCCATAGAGCATGTTTCCATCGGTTCAGAGTTCAGTGGCGTCATGCTTTACAGCATTCCATCCAAAGCCTGGCAGTGTGTTTGGTGATGTAAGGCCTGCATGCAGTGTACTAGCCATGGACACCCATGCCACGAAGCTCCCAGCATGCAGTTTTTGCACTGATGTTAATGCCAGAGGGGGAACTCTGCAGTTATTGAGTCAGCAGAGCATTGGTGATTTTTACGCACTATGCTCCTCAGCACTTGGCAGCCTTACTCTGTAACTTTACATAGTCTGCCACATTGTGGCTGACTTGATGTGTTTTCTAAAGGCTTCCAATTTGCACTTGCAAATGATCGTGGAATATCTAGGAAGGAAGAAATTTCACAGACTGACTGCTGCAACCATGGCACCCTATTACAGTACCACATTTGAATTCACTGAGCTCTTTGGAATGACCCATTCTTTCACAAATATTTGTAAGGGAAGATTGTATGGTTAAGTGCTATACAAGTGTGGCAATGGGCCTGAATGAAACACCCAAATTCAGTGATTCAGAGGTGTGGCCCAATACTTTTGTCTATACAGGGCGTGTCTTTGATAAATGCAACTGCCACCAACCTCCATGCAGAGATAAAAGCATGCAGATCCTCCAGTTTTGTGCCCCCTGCTGAGTGAAAGTCATTGTCTGACTGTCCGTCGTAGATCCCACACAGACCCTCAGTCTGACTCCAGTCTGAACTGGGGGCCCTCAGCGTCAGACTCATTCCCCAGTCCGACACATCAGCACGAACAAACGCTCCAGAAGAGAAGGTCATCTGCACAAGGTCAAAGATTAAAAGCAGAGATGGAGAAAAGAAATGATAATTTTCAAACAAGATGATGGCTACATTCTTTCAAGTAGCGTTTTTTTGGAGGTCTTCTGAACATTTATTAATTTAAAAAGACCTTGGGTCATGAATGAAGCACAAATACTGGTATCTTTCTCAAAGTGATGCCAAAAGTATAACCCACAAATGTAATATTTCATGAACTGGTAGCTTAATTCAGTTCAATTCAGTTTAATTTATATAGCGCCAATTCACAGCAAGTCGTCTCAAGACGCTTCACGCTGTAAAGACCCTACAGTATTAAAGAGAAAACCCCAACAATCAGTCGATCCCCTATGAGCAAGCACTTTGTGACTGTGGGGAAGAAGAACCCCCTTTTAACAGGAAGCTACCTCTGATAGAACCAGGATCAGGGAAGGGCAGCCATCTGCCTCGACCGGTTGTGGGTGAGGGGAAAGAGAAGAGAGAAAGGAGAGCAAAGAGAGACACAGCTTCAGCTTGTAAGCTTAAACTCTGAAATGATTTTTGCTGTGGACTCATCCTCACTCACAGTGACTTTGCGTCCTTGGTAGGACTCCGTAATCCGGATGCCGCTCTTACTCAAGTCTCTGTTCTTCACAGACACGTGAGGCTTGGTTTCCCCCATTTCCCCATTGCACATGTCAAAAGCGATAATGTTTCCACCGTCCCTCGCCACGAAGCCGCACAGGCACGAGGCAGCATGCACTATGCTGCCACACTCCCACTGACGGACATGGACCTCAAACGGCCAAGCTAGGCTCTTATAAAGAACAAACGTGCCTATTTGGTAGTTTTCATAGTACCTGTGAGTAGAGTGCAAAAACCAGACAGACGGTTCATCACTGATCATGAACAATTTAAAACTTCCATATGTAATAGAATCTGTTTAAGCATAGTACAGCATGGTACAGAAGATTTCCTGATTAGCTCAGTAGGATAATAAAGTACCTGCCATCAAATGTGATAATGTGAGGATCAGTGAAGGAGTAGCAGTAGGCAGAGGGAACATCCTCAACCGTTATCTGAAAATTAGAGATTCATTTTAGTCATTCTTAAATGAAAATACAGACGATAGATGATTCAAATACATAACTGTACTATTGGTTGTGCAAATTTGAGACCGCACACTTGCACCAAGGCTGAAAATTCCCTCAACACTATGCAAGAATTGAGTCACTGGATAGAGAAGGATATCTGAATCCAGATTTCTTTGTGATATTTTCTTGAAAACATCAGTGTGACATCCCAAAGTCCTCTCTTATTTGAGGTATGCACTTTTCTGCCCCATATGCCCCTTTGTCCTCATTCCTCTGCCCCACCTTTCCTCCCTCTTTCTCAGTTCTTTCATTGGTATCAGGGAGATCTGCTGGCACAGGAGCTGCCGCCAGTCTCAAGGCTAAAGTCCCTTCCAATAGTGTGGGAACAGCAAAGGCTAATTAATATGCTCTTTCTGTACACTGAAGACATTTGTATGTGAGATCAAAAGATGAATATGAAAAGAGAGATCAAAATTTCAGGTTTCATTCCCTGGGATTAATATCTAGATATGTTGAACAACACAGAACATAATGAATTTATCAAAGCACACAGTTTTTCAAGTGAGGAAAAGTATTGGAACATGACAAGCGACCGGTGTGTTTGTTAACGAGGTGTGTCATATGAGATGGACTGTTTAATCATTAAGTAGCCCCAGAATACCACTCTCAGCTAAGCTTTGGTTTTCAACAGCGAAGACTACATTTGTAGTTAAGAAGGACAGACCAACATGAAGACCACAGAGCTGTGTCAAGGAGAAAACCATGCCATTCTGAAGCTGAGAAAGGGAGGAAAACCTGTCAGAGGCATTTCAAGAACATTGAGGATAGCCAGTAAAACAATTTGGAATGTCCTGAAAAAGAAGGAAATCACCAGTGTACTGAGAACTAGGCATCAAATGGTTCATCCAAGGAAAACTACAACAACTAGTGAGAGCAGGAAAGAAAACCCCCAAAACAGTTTGTAATATTATGAACAACCTCCAAAGAGCAGGGGTGGAAATATCATGGTCCACTTCAAGAACAACAATATAGAGGTCACAGCTGCAAGATGCAATCCGCTCATCAGTAGTAAAATCCTGAAAGCCAGATTGGATTTTGCAAAAATTACAGAGAGGAGACACAACAGTTTTGGAGCATAGCTTTATGGACTGATGAGATGAAGATGAACCTCTACCAAAGTGATGGAAAGGCCAAAGTATGAAGAAAGAAGGGACCTTCTCGTTACCCTAAACATACAAGCTCATCTGTGAAGCATGGTGGAGGTTGTGTCGTGGCTTGGTCTCGCATGGCTGCTTCTAGAACAGGCTCAGTCAATTTTATTGATGAAGTAACTCATGATGGTAGCAACAGAATTAACTCAGAAGTCTACAGAAACATTCATTCATTCATTCGCTGAAGCTCTGATTTCTCTTCTTTTAATCTCACACACAAATGTCTTCATTACTGTTTCATTACTTTTGGAGGGCAGAGTAGGTTGTTGCTTACCATCTATCTGTTATTCCTCTATTAATAAATCAAATTTCAGTCTGATATGGATTTGCAAATGTCTACTTTTTTGTTATAGTATATTTTCCTATAATACTGTCATAATGTTAAAGAATCCAGCTAGACTGACTCCAAGAGTGAATCACTTCTAACCCCTGAACCCCACTTCTAATAAAATGTTAATTATCATGTAAATCTGTCAATAATTTTTAGAGGAACCCCACTAACAAACAAACAAACAAACAGACAGACAAACAGACAAACCAAACCAATCACATAAAATTCTTGGCAATGGTAATTGCAATGCAGCAGTCTCACATTATAAGGCCAGTTTGGAAAATATACAAACAATATACAAATCATCAAGAGGATGGTTAAATGAGGCTACTATAAAGTGTAAAGATCTAAAATTTAAACATGTAAGCAGTAAAACATTAAGAAATTACGAGTTTTACAGTTTGCTGAGTTTACCTGAGCAGGCTCTGGAGAGTATCCATTCCAGAGAAAATTTTGTGTGATGATTGGTTTCACAGAGATCTGAGTTGTCCTGTTGCCATCTTTAACAAAGTCAGTCATGGGACTGTAGTGGATCACAGCCCGGCTGCAAATCCCCTCCCTACAGGGACCCTGGGACAGGTCCATAACACAGGAGGACACAGCTAGATCTGCGCCCAGCAAACCCTCATCTGCAAACGCAAGGAGAGCATTCAATTCACTTAAATAACAGGCCAAAATAAAATATGAGGAAAATTTCTTTACATATTAAATCAAAGCATCATTTACATATTAGAGAGATTTAAAAATATTTGTTAAATTATAATTAGTCCCTGGCCTCCTTTTATTTACTTCTACAGATTGATGTGAGACTGTTTTCCTATGGGCTGAAATAAATGATGCTTAGTTAATTCAGTTAAATATTCCCCAAACCGAAATTACAGCTCCTCCAAATATTTGCTTAATTATTTTTATTTGCACATACAGGATTTAAGATGAGGGAGAGAGCAGCATCTGATCACATACAAAATGCACAGCATATCCAGCATGTCTGAAATAAGGAGCAAAAGCTTTAACAGATCACAGCTGTAACAAGAAATAATGTGATAGCAGGCTGTCACGAATGCAGTTAGTCATTAAAAGCAGCAAAAGTGTAACACAACACATTAAACTCATTTCTCTGCACTAATACTGCTGCCTTATAATCCTGTAAGTAAATCAGTAGTAGCGCCACATTTTTCCTAGGTCGTTTATTATGCTGGTGCAAAAGTTTGTCTGCAGAGGTCCAGGAATGATGCGTCCTCACATGGAAGCCATGCAGCTTTGGTCTGAATCATACACTGTAAATGTTTCCCTTACAATAGTGTTTCATAACATAACAACCAGTGAGCAATTCTCAACAATTAAAAACTATTTTTTCCCTTCATTTTAATGTGTTTAGCATGTTTTATCAAGAGATCGGAGTGTTGCTTTTTCACACAAGTTACTGAATTTACACGACATCATGTGCAGCAGATGCATACGCGATGTAGACAAAAGTATTGGGCCACACCTATTAATCACTGAATTCAGGTGTTTCATTCAGTCCCATTGCCACACGCGTATAAAATCAAGAACCTAGCCATGCAGTCTGCCTTTTACAAACATTTTTGAAAGACTGGGTTGATCTAAAAAGGTCACTGAATTCCAGTGTGGTACTGTAATAGGATGGTGCTGTTGCAACTCATCAGTTTTAGAAAATTCTTCCTTTCTAGATGTTTCACCATCAGCAGTAAATGGTATTATTGCAAAGTGGAGCGAGGTGCAAAGTGTGTAAAAGTTGCCATCACTCTGCTGACTCAATAACTGCAGAGTTCTAACATTTCTCTGGCATTAACACCAGCACAAAAATGGTGCACCGGGAGCTTCATGGCATGGGTTCCTATAACTGAATTCAAGCCTTATGTCACCAAGCACAATTCCAAGTGTACCGGATGGTGCAGTGTAAAGCATACTGTCACTGGACTTTGGAGCAGTGGAAATGTGTTCTCTTGGGTGATGAATCACACTTCTCTATCTAGCAGTCTGATGGATGAGTCTGGGTTTGGTGAATACCAGGAGAATGTTACCTGCCTGACTTCATTATGCCAACTGTAAAGTGTGGTGGAGGAGGGAAACTGCTACGTGTTTATTTTTCTGAAAATAAATTTTAATTATTCAACTTACCAAGACATTTTGGACAGTTCTATGCTTCCAACTTCAAGGGAACAGTTTGAGGAAGGCCCTTTCCCATTCCAGCAGGGTTGTGCTCAGTGCCCAAAGCAAGGTCCATAAAGGCATGGTTGGATGAATTTAGTGCGGAAGAACTTGACTAGGCCGCACAAAGCCCTGACATCAACCCCATTCAACACCTTTGGGATGGTCTAGAATGAAGATTGTGAGCCAGGCCCTCTCATCCAACATCAGTGTCTGACTTCACAAATGTTCTTTTGGATGAATGGTCAAAAATTCCCAGAGACACTCTCTGAAATCTTGCACAAAGTCTTCTCATAAAACTGGTATTTCAATGGGATAGCATAAAATCTCCCTTAGATGTAATATAATACGTTTGTGCACATAGTGTTTTTGGATCAGTTGAGAGACTACTGCAGTTAAGTCCCTTTGCTTGAATAACTACAAATATTAGTAGTTGTTGATCAGCTGGCTGACTCTTTCATTGGCTAATGAACTGTGTAAGTATAACCATTATAGATGTTCAGTTGTTTCTTTGTCTGTTAAACTTATTCATGAACAGAATATGCAAGACTGACAGAGCAGCAGGTAGGCTTTTACCGTATGCAGCTGCGTGTTCTTATCCTTTTCTTGACTTTCAGTGTGAGCTCCATAAGATTTGTTTTTAATTATAGTGTTTTGTAGCATGTCACATTGCTTGCTGCTGCATTTTTCCAATCTAAGGCAATTTTCTTCTAAAGAAGGCAGTGAAATAACCTTAACCTTAGGAGCTCAACAAGCCGACACAAGACTAATAGCCAGTTATTGTTCCCTTGGTCCAAGTCCTCACCTTCACTGCTCATGCTGAGCTGCAGCGACAGAGTGCAGCGGTCTGCAGAAGTGGAAGACCCTTCTGAACATGGAACAGGAACCGTGCTCTCAACCGCCAACTCATACAGTCTGCCGTCCTCAGGTACAACGCTCACTTCTGGTCTTAACTGCATGTGAGTATTTTAAAAAGAGAGTGATCAGCTCCTTCATGCATAAAATCTTCACCACCAAGTCATTCAGAATGCAAACTGATTTTCTGTTTGATGGAGTTAAACATCAGTGGGCAAGTGGAGAAGTCCAGACAATGGCCAGAATCAAAATCAACTAGCTCCCTATGGTCACCACGCAACCACTAAAGGTATATCCCCACAAAGCTCCAGTTTCTTCATAAGTACTGACCTGACCTGCCCCACTTTTGTGCGTTTTTTAAAAATTTTTAAGCAAATTGGATGATTAAGAACTGAAATATGCAGCAGCAGTGCTTATTCCATACTTTCCGTGAATTTTTTTTTTTTTTTTTTACCAATTACCACAACACATGGAGGTGCACTGGAGGCCTGGAGTTGAGTCAGCTCAACCCCCCAAGCACTGCCAGGGTGTCCCTGAGTAAGGCACCGAACCCCCACTGTGCTCCTTGGCGCTTGTAATGGGGCTGCCTTGTTCTCTCTCACCTCTGCTTGTGTGTGTGCGTCCATGTCACTCAACTGCATGTTACGTGTGTGTGTGTGTGTGTGTGTGTGTGTGTGTGTGTGTGTGTGTATAACTACAAAAAAGTGTGTAGGGGATTCAGAAAGTATACCTTCTTCGTCTAATTTTAGTTAAAATACAAACTTTAAAAGAAATCACATATGGTCACACATGGTCATATCAAGAGACACCATACAGTTATAAATATCAGATAAATATTATTTACCCTGATCCCAGCAAAGAACTCCTGACTTTCCACCAAAGTACCCCGGACACCAGGCGAGTCCAAGAAGAAGCTGGAGCAGGAGCAGTAAATCTAAGGGAGGGAGAGAGGTATGCATGTAACATTCTGCTCTTTGATCTACAGCAAATCTTTAGGGATGTTTTTATTACAGTGTGCTATTTAATAATTTCTTTAATGTTCTTAAACAGCAGCTAATATATTATAGACCCTGTAGTGCACTGCACTAAATAAATGTCAAGGTAATAAAGCAAATTTGAGCTGCGTGAAGGAGCAAGAAGGAAAGGAAATAAACGGAGAAGAAATTTTGACTGCATCAAAGGTCTTTGGCCAGCTTAAACACATGAGCGGCTCACAGTAAAATAAAACGACATGTTGACAAGCGTCAATAATTCCTTCGGTCCCCGCTGCCTTACAAATCCAGGAGCAACAACTCTGATTTATATACTCAGTCTTTTTTGCAGAAGAATGAAGAGTGAAATTGTGTGAGAATGCTACAAACCCACCCAGCTAAAAGTTGTTGAAAAGACACTGAAACAACTTTGCTAGACGTCTGAACTGTGTTGTTTAAAAAGCGAAAGCTCTGCCTGTCCTTAGTATTTGGTAGCATTGCCTTTAAACTGCATGACTTGGGTAAAGCGTTTTGGGTATCCTTCCACAAGCTTCTCACAATAGTTTGCTGGAATTCTGGTCCATTCCTCCTGACAGAACTGGTGTAGCTGAGTCAGGTTTGTAGGCCGCCTTGCTCTCACACACCTTTTCAATTCTGCCCACAAATTTTCTGTGGGATTGAGATCAGGGCCTTTTGATGGCCACTCTAAAACATTGACTTTGTTGTCCTTAAGCCACTTTGTGACTATTTTAGCGGTATGCTTAGGGTCATTGTCCATTTGGAAGACCCATTTGTGCTCAAGCTTCAACTTCCTGGCTGATGGCTTGAGATGTTGCTTCAGTATTTCCACATAATGTTCTTTCTTCATGATGCCATCTATTTTATGACGAGCACCAGTTCATCCTGCAGCAAAACAGCCCCACAACATGATGCTGCCACCCCACACTTCACAGTTGGGATGATGTTCTCAGGTTTACAAGCTTCCCTCTTTTTCCTCCAAATGTAACAACGGTCATTATGGCCAAACAGTTCCACTTCAACT
>VUQH01032023.1:0-24604 GCA_015106775.1 Etroplus canarensis
AATATTTATGACCATGTGATATTTCAGTTTTTCTTTTTTAATAAATTTGCAAAAATTTCTACATTTCTGTTTTTTTCTGTCAAGATGGGGTGCTGAGTGTACATTAATGAGAAATAAAATGAACTTTTTTGATTTTGGCAAATGGCTGCAATGACACAAAGAGTGAAAAATTTAAAGGGGTCTGAATACTTTCTGTACCCACTGTATGTATTTTTTTCAAATATTTATTGATGTATTAATTAAAAACATAAATATTTCCTACACTTCCTACATTTCTATTTTCTTAATATCAGTCGCACCTTATTTCTCACTATGACTGCATAATGGTTAGCACACAACAGGGTGGCTGTGGCTCAGGAGGTAGAGTGGGTCATCTTCCATCAGAAAGGTTGGTGGTCCGATCTCCGGCGTCTCCAGTCCACATGCTGCAAGCACTGAACCCCAGATTCATGACTATATTTCCTGAAATGTACAAATTTATGTGCCAACAATCTGGATATTAATACGTTACTCAGAATCAGTGAAAAGATTCTATGTAATTGCGATATGGAGTTTACCCATGCCCATGTGAGCCCACCAATGTCAGTATGGACCAACACACTGTTAATGAAATCTGTACAGACATGGCACTAACATGGGGGTAGGCCTGAGTAATGTACCTTTAATGTAAAAAGTACATTTGAAAATTCTTAGTAATGAAAAGCATGTCTCCTTTATTTTAAAATACTTTGAAAGTACTCATTACAGTAAAAAAAAAGCAAAAAAAAACTGTATAATTAGTTGTTACTTGTATGTAATGGTAGGTACTAAAACTTAAACTCTAAATTCAGAAAAAAAACTTCATGGTAAATATTGGGAAATTAAATTTTAAGTGCTACCATATTTTTTACAATAAGTTATGCAAGATGACTAGTTAGCCAGTCTTCTTCCAAGCTCAAACAATACTGATCTATAATTATCCCAGTTAGGGTCAAGACCATGAGCTGTCAGAGCTATTCATGTTTCTTATGCTCCTTCTTTGGCAGTCAGGTCTTCCAGTTGGTCAACGCATGCTATAAAAGTGTGCTCCTTTACTCTTACAGCTACAATTCTTCAATTTCTCAGAAATGAAACTGAGCCAACACAACATTGTGTGGAAAAAGTCTGCATTGAAAATAAGAAACACCCATGTTGCGTTCTTTACACAGAAGTTTGAAAATACTTATCCTTCATCTTAACATAGTTTTTCATTTTAGCCTGATAGTGATAGGATCAGATTAAGCATAACTGTTCAGTATTGGAAAATCAGAATGTTAAAGTGTGGCAGTAATAGGAAGCAACAACCAAAGTGAAGTAAAACAAGTTTTATTGAAATGAAACCCTATTATCCCGCCACTTGGTCATATTCAAATTTTTTCCCCAATTTACATAAGCATCCTAGAGAGTGTTTCACTTGGCTTCACAATTCTATTTGAATACACCAGACTACAAGTTGTCACACACAGAAATGGAAATACGATTTTCAGCAAAGAAAGACAAAGAAACTGTTTTAGATGGTGACAGAATAGACTAAGGACTTGATAGATGTGAGATGCAGGCATTTGAGGGATATTCTTTTTGCGGCTTCCTTGCTTTGATCTGGCTTCTCTGTGTCACTTCCACACTTTCTAGCTATGCCCTTGGCAGGGGGACAAGCAAGGCATTTCATAATATCACTCCAAGGTTTGCTTCAGGACAGGTGCTATAACTGTCTCCTCTCTGGAATGGAGTTCTGACATGAAGCCCCAATGACTGTTTGCTGCTTTGCATCACAGTAATTTGTCAAATTCTGCAGTTCAGAGTATTTTTAACTTGCATCTTTTGGGAATTTGAGAATTTATGTTACCAGTACTGAAACTTAAACTTCAACCATGAAATTGTGAGATGTGCTATTAAGATTCCGTGAAGAAGAAATGACAGAGATACTGATTTCAAGACGTAGCACCTGTCCTTGCCTTGGAGAACTCCTGCGTTAAGCATGATTAATGAAATGCGGAGAACTTGAGCTTGAGAAAAACATCATGCGATGAGTGCAGTGTGGTGTAACATTCCAAAGATGGCAGAATCTCCGTGGTCACTGACATTTGGCTCTGTGGGAGCTGGAGCGTTGAGAGGGTTTGCTGCAGAGAAGGAAATGACAGAACGCAGTGAAGGACTTACTTTGTCACAAAACATTCAACAGAGGTCACCCAGTCAGCCTTCCGTGATGACCAGAGAGTAAATTTTGGATTCTGGTTCCATCTACCGCCCCCTCTTTTTAAACCCTGAGCGTTTCCTTCTCTGCCCTCCATCCACGCCAAAAGGAATGAGGCTGTAACTGAGCCTGGGGAGACAGATGGTACCTATTTATAGTCCCCACAGAGAGGTGTGAAGTTTCTTGGGATTTCAAAGAGCGGGGGCCATGACTCCTTAAGGGGGCTGATGCAGCCTCTGCAGCCTGCATATTCTCTTTCCCTCTCTCACACTCTCAAAAGTCCTACACTGGCCACACAGGGATTAGATGGGGCCAGGCTAAACAAAGGTACTTACTGCCCTTTTTACTGAGGGCACTGCATCACTACAGAAGATGGAAATGTGATACAAGCCAAAAGGAACAGTCACCTCCTTCTTTTTCTCAAGCTGATAATTTGGCCTTCCTTATTTGCTGCTGCAGCAGGACAGTCTAACTGTCCGTATGTCATGATACCACTTAAAGCATGTATGGTGACATTGTGAGAGGATTTTCTACTAACTTGACAGCTCATGTTGCAGCACTGAATCATGGGAGCGAAACTTGTAATAACAGTATACAAATGAAGTAACCCCATTACATATATGGAGGCTTAAGTGAGCCACTTTGTAGTGATTCTAAATCAGTCACTGTTTATTTAGAATAATGCAAATGAAAGCATTAAAACAGTTTTACATTGTTTTCATAATGTGGCTTTTAACTTCAAAGAACTCAGCCATACAGTTTTCCAGTCATTACTACTGCTGCAATAACTATGTGACTAGTCCTGCTATCCTGCTATTAGTACTGTAGGTATAAAATCCAGCTAAATTGTGCTATGACTTGAATAAAATCAGGTCAACTACAAATGTGAAACACATCACTATTTACCTCACATTTGATTCATGTATGCTGTGAACTGCAACTGCTTTAACTCAAGTACTGAGAAGTTTCGCA
Organism: Etroplus canarensis; assembly: GCA_015106775.1. Taxonomy (NCBI): domain Eukaryota; kingdom Metazoa; phylum Chordata; class Actinopteri; order Cichliformes; family Cichlidae; genus Etroplus; species Etroplus canarensis. The sequence goes on from VUQH01032023.1 coordinate 3,185, forward strand.
TTACATTTCTCCTCTGCTGCTGCTTTATGAACCATTCAGACCTTTCAAATCATCAGTTCCTGCATTCAGAACTACAGTAATTATGGAGCAGCAGTTTTTCGCCCCACATGAACAAAATGTAAATTTTTGCACCAATTCTCAGTATTTTTACTCAATTCGTTCGTTTTCTGAAACTGTTTTATGCATTTTATGTAAAATACTTTAAGTTGCCTTGTTATAAGACACTATCCAAATTAACTTGCATTAATATAAAGTGCCAATATTGTCAAACTGCTCAATGTAATCAGTTCTAACCTATAGTGAACAAACACCATCAAAAGAAGCATCAGTTATCCGTGTTATGTCAGGGCCAAGGCTTGGAAACCTGGCAAAGAGAGGGGTGAGGGAGCCTGCCTGTCTATTTATGTCCTCTCTTAAGCTCGGTCACCATCCGAAACTCACACTTGAAACCGCAGACAATGTGGGATCCCTCCACTGAGAACAGATACAGGAGTTCATTAGGCTGCACGCCAGCCAATCAGTGGAGAATTTTAGAAGGCAGCTAATGATGGCTCTCCCGATAATAAAGAGCCATACAGTACATTGCACAGGCTTCTCATGTTCTCCAAATCATTGCATAGAAATTTTCCAGTGTCTGCAATTTTTTTCAGAATTGACAACAAATAGTCAATGCTGGATTTTGATGATGCAACTGTATTCAGAATACATGTCATTGACACACAATTACTGTGTGTGCTGAGTTTATATATGAAGACCGTAAGGGGTCGCCACAGTGGATTAATCCACGCTGGTACTTTTGCAGAGCACAGTGCATAAAATAATAATAATGATTAAAATAAAATGGTACTAACTTCAATCCCATGTGATAATAAAAACTATGCAGTCAGTTATATAGGTCTAAAATGTGCAGTAATAATCTCATATTACACATAGGAGTGTTAGATGAATGCATGTCTGCACTCTGACATTTATATTGCATCTCTTACAAAAAAACAACATATTAAATGTAATCTTTGACGTTGTGTTCAAATGGCATAGTTAAAAGTGAAAGTGTATTATCCCCCAGTTAATTGTTGAGTGTCTTCACATTCTCAATATGTAAAAACATTTACACTCTTAATATAAGGCTATTTAATTTCAATGATGGTTCTCAAGCTTGCGTTCTGATATGACAGGTTTTCTTAAGAACAGCTTCAAATAAAACAACTAACTATTGTAATGGTGAAACAATCAGGAAGAAAGCTGATGTGTAATGAGGTCTGCAATTTACAGATTCCAAAGCAGTAAAATTAAATGATTATAGGAGGTAATGTTAGAGTTACACAAGCTGACCAGTCTGAAAGGTTAAGTGCACCGGCTGAATTTTTAATGTCACACAGTCCCTCTTCACTCTACATTTATGGGTCTCCTGCGGAAACCACGGTCTTCTCTTGGAATATTTATTACCATAAAATTTGTCTTTACAACCAGAGTGAACTTTATATGAGTGAATTATTATATTTGATTATCCTCTAAGTAATGGGCTCTATACTCCCATGCAACCACGGAAAGCACATGATTTGCATATCTCATATTTCTTATTTTTAAAAGAATAAAGACATGAATGTTCTGTCTAGATGTAAAGCACTTCCCTGTTAAGTGAGGTTTAGACGGCAGTGTAAACAGAGACTGTACTTTAATACATCACTTCCTTCATTACATAAATAGACGCATGCTCTCTGTAAAGACTTAAATCTAGGTGTCATTTTAACTGTAAAGCTGTCACAGCTTTTACTACATGCTGGGAGCTAAGTGACACTGGAAGCCTCTGGGCTGGTACTTTTACTCATATATATGTAGAAAGAGTGAGAGCTGCAAACCTGCACATCAAGCGTGGCCACTCGTTGTGCTGTTACAACACTGTTTACTGATTCTAAATGCCTCTGAACTTTTGCACAAAAATTGCCACTGGATGTCAGCAGTGTTCCACGGAGCTACAGGGGGAGAAGCTCACAGGCTTCATTTCAGTTAGAGGAAATAACTGTGTTTACAGGGAGGAGAGGATAGTTTAGATAACCACAAAGGACCTACATGAAATGAAAGCATATATAAATTAAAAAAAAAGAAATACAGTTGTGTTTATGTATATGATGCACTTAAATATTCAGTAACATATTGCACTATATAATTTTTTTCATGTCAAAGACTGACAAATGGCATTATATATCTATGAAATTAACGACAAAGCACTTCCTATTGTTCCAATTCCAATTTCTGGAGTGTGGAGGTATTTCCTGATCCAAACAGGTCCTAGTGCTCACACTCACTTTGTTCAGACTGCTGAACGCAGCAGAGTGGCAGTCAGACAGCCTTCTCCACAGAGGACCAGTCTTGCAGTGATCAGCAAATACATAGTACACTCTAATCCCACCACCATGCAGCCACTCCATGGTTAGTTTGCCTTTTTTTGCAGGCAGTTGGCCTCAAAGAAAATGTTGTATGGAGTTTGTTGCACAGAAAGCACAATACAAAAAGTTTGCTACAAGCAGGTACACTCATTCCCAGTGGACATGCATTTTTCTTTTAGCTTATTTTCCATGTTCTAAAATGCAGGATGTGCATATAATCACATCTGTCTTGTGAGTAGACATTTGTACAAAGGTGATGTAGGCTAGCATTTTTCTCTTCTAACTTCAGCTAGTACCAGAAAATATGGCAGGTGAAGTGTTATAAAAGGAAATTTGAAAGTTCTGTGCAAAAAAGCCTATTTTTAGCTTCAAGTTAGCCTTCATGATAGTGCTAAATGGCAGCCTAAAAATGAGAACAAAAGTAAAATCTATAGCCAGTGACTTAATAAACTGATTGACGACTGTGTTCAGAAATGTACACTATATGGACAGCAGTACTAGGCCACCTATGTATGAGCTTTTATCCCATTCAAAGCCTTTACATCCATAGGAAATAATAGGGAGTTGGTTGCCCTTTTGCAGCTATAACAGCTTCCACTCATCTGGGAAGGCTTTCCACAAGAGTTAATATGTGTCTGTGGGAATTTGGCCAATTCAGGCAGAAAAACGTTTTTAAGGTCAGGCACTGATGTTGGATGAGAGGGCCTGGCTCTCAGTCTCTGTTCTAGTTCATTCCAGAGGTGTCTGATGGGGTTGAGGTCTGGGCTCTGTGTGAGCCAGTGTAGTTCATCCACACCAAATTTATCCAACCATATCTTTGTGAAGCTTGTTAAGTACACTAGGTCACAGTCATGCTGGAATGGAAAAAGGCCTTTTCCAAACTGTTCCCATAAAGATAAATAGAATTGTCCAAAATGTCTTGGAAAGCGGAAGCATTAAGATGTCCTTTCACTGGAACTAACAGGCCCAGACCAACCCCAGAAAAACAACCCCATAGCATTATATCTCCTTAACCAATCTTTACAGCCAGCACAAAGCAGTCAGGCAGGTAATGTTCTCCTGGCACTGGTGAAACTCTGACTCATCAGACTGCCAGATAGAGAAGTGTGATTTGTCAATCAACAAAACTTTTCACTGCTCCAGAGACCTGTGGCAGCATGGTTTACACCAATCCACCTGGTACTTGGCATTGCACTTGGTGATATATGGCTTGTATGCAGCTGCTCGGCCATGGAAACCCATATACTTACAGTTGATCATGGACTATCTAGGAGGGAAGACATTTCACAAACTGACTTGCTGCAATGGTGGCATCCCATTACAATGCCACACTCAAATTCACTGAGCTCATTAGAACGACCCATTCTTTGACAAAGGTTTGTAAAGGCAGACTGTGTAGCTAGGTGCTTTATCTATCAACCTGTGGCAATAGGACTGAATGAAACACCTGAATTCAATGATTAAAATACTTTTGTCCATATAGTGTATATCAGACTCAGAATATAAGAATACTTTATTCAAGAGATCACAGTGCAGCTAAGATAAAATGTAAAAAACTATGTTCAGTGTTTGTACTAGTAGTGAGTGAATGAGACTGTGGATAGTGAAAGTTAATATGAATAAATATAACAATGATTGGGGGGCAGGAAATGATGATTAAAGTATGTCAGGGAGCAGATAAGAAGATCGACTTTGGTTTGTTGGACTATGCTATATAGCAAATAAAAACAGCGTCACAGTGAGGAGTTGCAAATTTTGTTTCCTGTGGTGTTCGGTGGTGCATCGTGGTTGACTAAGTCTGCTAAAAAGGTTAAACATGCCAAAACACCAGAGAGCTACTGTACACTTTTTGGTCTGCAGGGTTTTACCAGTGCCTCATATATTGAATGTGTGGTTCAAAAAGTGATGCACAACTATGGTGAGGCACTTTTAAACCCAAAAATGATTACCACACAGTTTTAAAAAGTTATATAAACAAGAAAAATGCACCTTTTGGCTGCTCCATACATTTCCTGACACAACTCTCCACAGTGAGAGGGGCTTGTGCACCCACCTGGAATTGAACCAGGGACCTTTTGCTTGTGAGGTGAAAGTGCAAATCACAACACCACAGGGGACACTAAAAGTTATAGAAATAAGGAATACAAGAATATAGGAAGATTTTACAGGAGACCATCAAAAACAAAGTCTTGTTTCCATTTATGTTTTACATGTAATTTGTTTTCATGTTAATGTTCCAGTGACCACTCTGTAACCTGCATAGGACATATCACAGTTTCAGACCACCTCACAAACAAGCCTCTTGGCCCACATTCACCTTCTTGGTAAACAGATATTCATCCGTCTCGTTTGACACCAAGAGCACCATGTCCTAAGCGCCAATCCGAACATCCACGTGGAGGCGAAACAAATTCCCGGCGGCCAACCCAGTGAAACATTTCAAGCGCTCACTTGAACTGTGCAATCTGTGGCGTGGCCGCAAAAGAAAACTCAGTCAGCACTCACTTTAGTTCTTTTTGTTTCCCACCATCGGGCAGCCTCTCCACCGCGTCTGTGACAGTTTACTAAAACTGCGCCTGTAGGTTAATATGACAAAAATCCTGTTGGCTTGCAGCATTTTTAAGTACCTGAGACGAGGATGCGTGGTTGGCAGAAGAGTGGGAAACGCGTCGGGCGGGCGGAGACTTCAAACGGCCAAACTTTTTAGTGTCAAGGTAAGAAAACGGTGATTTTTTTTTTTTTAATTTTACCTGAGGTGTCTGACCTCTAACCCCACGGTCTACCTCTAGACTTGAGAAGCAACTTTGGAAGTCTGCGGTGCTTTGGCTGCACACATGAAAAGTTAGTTCGCCCCCTCCTTTCTTATATATATATAAAACAGAAATAAACACCGCGCAGTTACAGCTCTTTAATCAGAAATGAATCCTGTATGGGGTGGGAAAAAAACAACTTTGGGAAAAGTTCCGTCAGAATAGACTCTTGGCTGTTCATGTCGTGAAACACCTCTCTACATTTCCCTATTTTCAGTGCAGTTTGCAGCGGTCAAGGTCAGGCAAAATTCCCAGTCAGCATTAAGATAAGATACTGTAAGTGGATGAGATGTTCGCATTTCTGTCTGTCTGGAGCAGCAAACAGCTGCAGGTCTGTGCATGGCATGTAAATCAGCGGGCAGTGTTGCATCATGCTGAAGATGAACTCCTATTGCAACATCCACAGAAAATCCCACGCATTGATTGAATTGGGCTTGTGGTGCATGGATAAGTGCTGATTTTAAAATCCTCATTAAGGGTGAGCATTATCTTACTAATTAATACGTGCATAAACTTGCAGAACCTAAATCCAGTGAGTAAATCAGTGACACGCTGATGTATTATATATGTGGTGCATTTCATGATGGGATTGTCATTGGTCACTGGCTGGAGGTCATAGTAATCTGTTCATCGCTCTCCATCTGGACCTCACCACACACACAGCTGAAGAGCAGATTTGACTGTCTCAGCATTCACAGCACAGTCCACACTGGCCAGCACTTTCAGCATGAAGACACTTAATAAAAAGAGATTTTTTTTTAAATGTTTTTTTTGGGGGGTGGGTGGGTGTGATTTCACTTTTCTTTTAACTTTCAGGCCCAGACAGCCCACCTGGTCTTGGAGGATGGCACCAGGATGAAAGGGTTTTCTTTTGGGCACCATGCCTCTGCAGCTGGGGAGCTGGTCTTCAATACTGGCCTTGTGGGGTAAGAGGGAGAAACACTGACATATGTTTTAACACTGTTAGAGATTAGACATAATGCCACACTTCAAAAATTGCAGGTCAGATTTTAGGAAAAACAAAGAAATTGGAAAATGATGTTAGTACACAATTTTTTCAATGTGGAAATAAACTTGCTTTTAACTTCACGACCCTTACACTCCAGTTGTGTTTATTTAGATTTAAGTTTTTCATGAGACAGAGTTACACTGCTTTTTTTCCCCATCTCACCTCATCACAAATCTTTTCCCCCTGGGATTAATAAAGTATCCTGTTTCTGATGTTTGGTTCTGAAAGAATTGTCCTGCTGTTTCCCTGCTTTAGGTATCCTGAGGCCCTGACTGACCCCAGCTACAGAGGTCAAATCCTGACGCTTACCTACCCAATTGTTGGGAACTATGGTGTACCAAACACCCAGGAACTGGATGAAATAGGTCTGAGAAAACATGTGGAGTCAGAACAAATCCAGGTAGGTAGCTAAGTTGTGCCCTTTTTCCTAAATTTTATGTGTTACAAGTATGTGTTTTTTTTTATATTCCCCTACAGCAGTTAGCTCTCTTTATTGTAGCTTTTATTTATTGTGATGGTGTTTGCCATTCGTTTGCTAAATTTAGATAAAATCAGTCAGCCAGTCGAATGGCAACAACTCAGTGCATGTAGACATGGTCAAGACAACCTGCTGAAGTTCAATCCGAGTATAGATGGAGAAGAAAGGTGATTAAAGTGACTTTGAACGTAGCATAGTTGTTGGTGCCAGAGGGCCTGATCAGAGTATTTCAGAACCTGCTGATCTGCTGTGATTTTTCTTGCACAGCCATCTCTAGGTTTTACAGAGAATGGTTTGAAAAAGAGAAAATAACTAGCGAGTAGCAGTTCCCTGTGAGAAAATGCATTGTTGATGCCAGAGATCAAAGGAGAATGGCCAGACTGCTGTGAGCTGATAGGAAGGCAACAGGCACTCAAATAATGACTCATTACAAACAAGGTATGCAGAAGAGTATCTGTGAACACACAACAAATCAAAACTTGGAGCAGATGTGGTACAGCAGAAGACCACACCAGGTGCCAATCCTGTCAGCTAAGGCCAGGAAACTGAGGCTACAGTTTGCACCGGCTCATCAAAATTGAACAGGGTAAGATTGGAAAAATATTGGTCTGATTATTCTCAATTTGTGCTGCAACATTCAGATAGTAGTCAGAATTTGAGATAAGAAGAACTTTATTAATCCTGAGGGAAATTCTTGTGCTTTTTTTACATGCTCAATGCAGTAAGAATATACAAAGAAACAGACACGCTGGGTATCGTCGATATTTTTGGCACACTTTGGCCCCCTTAGTACCAACTGAGTATTGTTTAAATGCCACAGCCTACATGAGTATTAATGCAAACTAAGTCCATAACTTTGTGACCACAGTGTACCCATCTTCTGATGGCTGCTTCCAGCAGGATAACGCATCATGTCACAAAGCTAAAATAATCTCAGACGGGTTTCTTGAAGATGATGATGAGCTCACTGTACTCAAATGACATTCAGTCGCCAGATCTCAATCCAGTAGAGCACCTCTGGAACAGGAGAGTTGCATAAAGGGTATGCAGTGACAAATCTCCAGCAACTATACGATGCTATCATGTCAATATGGACCAAATCTCTGAGGAATGTTTTCAGCACCCTGTTGAATCCATGTTCTGAAGAATTAAGGCAGTGCTGAAGTCAAAAGAGGCACCAACCCAGTATGAACAAGGTGTATCTAGTAAAGTGGCTTTTGAGTGTATATCACAAAGTAGGTGGAACACTTTAATCACACATCAGAACTTGATGAATAAATGCGTGTATTTAATCTAGGGCAATTTTATCTCATTGATAATAATGTCACTGTTAAAGTTCACGCTTGTTAGAGCTGTATTAAGTTGGTGGCAAGGAAAAACTTAACACTGCAGTTGGCACAGGCCACAGTCATTTATCTAAACTGCTTCTGCAAACAGTACATGGTCACTTTTTTTTCTTGAGTGGATCTTTGTAATTAAAGCACAGGGTTAAGCAGATGCCGCACCAGGTCAGAGTGGTGATTGCTATTGACTGACTTCTTTATTAAAACACTGCAAGGGGAAACTTCATTTAATAGACTCAAGTGCTTTTAAGTTTGACTTTTTTTAAATGCCTCTAGGTGTCTGGTCTTCTGGTTCAAGACTACAGCCATGAATATAGCCACTGGAACTCTGTAAAGTCTCTGGGTCAGTGGCTACGAGAAGAAAAGGTTGGATTTCAAATGACTTGCTTGTGTTGTGTCAAAATTGTGAATAAGACTTTTGTAAGTTTAAATCTTATCCCTCTTATAAGGTTCCTGCACTCTTTGGAATAGACACCAGGATGCTGACCAAAGTCATCAGAGACAAGGTACTGCAATTAAAAAGGTCGGATCTGTCTCATGTTTAATGAATGGATCAGTGTCTGATATATTTTGCTTGTGGTTTTGCCTCAGGGAACAATTTTGGGGAAGATTGAATTTGATGGCCAACCTATTGTGATAACTGATCCCAATCAGAAAAACCTGGTAGCAGATGTTTCAACCAAGGTAACAACTCCCAGTCATTTTTAAAATCTATTGACAAATATCATGAAAGAGTACTAACCTCTTTGTTGTGCCTCTACACCCACCAGGAAATCAGAGTTTTTGGAAAAGGCAATCCAATTAAAGTGGTGGCTGTTGATTGTGGCATTAAACATAACATAATTCGGCTGCTTGTTAAGGTGAGAATGCCCTTGTTGTATCATGTGCATCCTTGTGTGCAGATTTTACACTTAGATGATTTTTATAACTTGGCCCCAAATGACCTTATTTGCATAAACACAGATTAAAAGGTCCATGCTGTGTTACATGTTTTCTGCAATCTGACCTAGAAATTTTGAGAAAGTAAATTTAGGCCTAATGAGCTCCAGAAATGTGAAATTTGTTTGTGGCAAGAGAAATGGGCTTTCATCATGTTGATGCTCCAAGTTAGTGATTAGTTGTTCTAATGCTGATGTGTAATATTAACTCAGGAAAAGAAGTTCTTTGGTTTATCAAAAAAAATCTTTCTTGATTTACCTTTAATCTGTGTGTTGGTCAGTGTTTGGTTCACATTTCTCTTTTGTAATATAATTGTAATGTTCATAATATTGAATAATACCAGTGTTGATTTTCAGGCTTCTGTTAAAATAAAAATGTGAGGGTAATGTAATGTTTTACCACAGTTAAGCATTGCTTTTCAGACAAAATTATCATAGTTTTACATTTTTGGAGACTATAAACCATAACAGTCAGAGCTCCTATTTGTACATTTGGTGTTTTATATGGTTATTGTTACTATTAGAGGGATACACTGAATGTCATCTTGTGCTGTTTTAGGTAACTTGACATTAATCTGACATTTACTAAGTATGCCCATAACGACAATGTGTCTCTGAGTGCAGCGGGGAGCAGAGGTCCACCTGGTGCCATGGGACCAGGACTTGCTTAGTCTAGATTATGATGGCCTGTTCATATCTAATGGACCAGGAGATCCATCTCTGGTCAAGACACTCATCCACAATGTGCGCAAGGTAGGCTGCTTCAGAAATGTTTGTGCTGCATGTGAGATTTGGGTACTGATTTATAGATTCACAGCTTTAACATGGAACTAAGGCTGTTGCAGAACATAATATCAATGAGCAATGTTTATACGTGGGAATTATTTCACACAACAAATTATAATTTGTTTATTTTTTCATGACTGTGTAGCTTTAGTTTTATCTCAGTAATAATATTTGTTTTGTGAAGGTGCTGGAGAGTGATCATCCCCAGCCGGTATTTGGGATCTGTATGGGCAACCAGATCACTGCTTTAGCTGCAGGAGCAAAGTCATACAAACTACCTATGGGCAACAGGTGAACACTTTAATAGCTAACCATAAAAATGACAGAGTATACATGTGCTGCATTCAGATTAAGATTTCAGTCTCAGTGGACACAGCTACAGTTAGGTCATTTTTTTTGGACAATAACACAGTTTTTGAAATTTTGCCTCTGTATACCACCACAGTCAATTTTAAATCAAACAATCAGATGTGATTGAGGTGCAGACTTCTAGCTTTAATTCAACAGGTATTAGCATAAATATACAATCCACTGTTTGGAATTACAGGGATTTTTATGCATGGTCCCCCATTTTCAGAGGCGAAAAAGTAATGGGATAAACATAATTTTTAATAAAGTTTATAAAATTTAGCTAAACTTTTTTTTTTTTTAACAGTCAATGACTGATTGTAGTCTAGAACCCATGGATATCCCCAAAGACTGTATTTCCTCCCTTGAGATGCTCTGCCAGTCCTTTACTTTAGCTGCCTTCATTTGCTGTTTGTTTATAGATTTCTATGCCTTCAGGTTTGTCTTCAGTAACTGAAAATCTGCTTTTTTGGGCTAGGATGAGGTGACTGACTAGGCCATTGAAGAATATGTCCTTTCTCTGCACTGAGAAACTCTCCGGTCACTTTTGAGGCATGCATTGGGTCCTTATCCTTTTGCACTGTGAAGTGCTATCCATTCAGTTTTGCAGCATTTGGAAAACACTTTAGAAAGAGAGAAGTCATCCACTTTAGTTGTCTTCTGTTGTCTTCCAGGCCTTTTGGTGTTGCTGAGCGGGCCAATGCATTCTTTTTAAGGATTGTTCATTGGGCCAATCCTAAAGTTTTTGCTCTCTCTCTGATAGGTTTTTTTTTGGTTTTTCAACCTAATGATGGGCTCCTTCACTTGGATTGACCACTCTCTGGACCATAATAAAAAGTTGCATTAAAAAGCTACTAAATACAAGTTAAACACCTAGAATCAACTCCAGATATTTTTATCTGTTTAATCTGTCATTAAATAATGAGGGGACAGGTCTCACCTGGCCAGTAAACTGTTTATCAATTGATTGTCCCATTACTTTTGAGCCTCTGAAAATGGAGGACTAAATATCAAACTGGCTGTAATTCTTAAAGTTAGTGTAATTCTTTGGTTAAAGCCCTTGAATTAAAGCTGAAAGTCTGCACTTCAATCACATTTTGCTTAGAGTGCATAGAGCAGTTGTTCTATAACTTTTTTTTGCCATGCCCCATTTCAGAAGTCAAAAAATCCCCTGATAGCCCACCCTACACAAAAATGCAAAACCTGTGGGGCCTGCCCCACAGTTTGAGAACCACTGGTGTGGATGCAAAATTGCAAAAGATGTGCCATTATCCAAAAATATATGGACCTAACTGTATAGGTATCTTTTTCGTTTTTGAGAAATGTTTAAATGTAACCTCTCCTACAGAAAATGTAATAAAATAAGTAATGTGTTTTATTTATTTCTGTGCTTCCCCAGAGGCCAAAACCAGCCAGTGTTGAATGTGATGACAGGCCAGGCCTTCATTACCGCACAGAACCATGGTTACGGCATAGACAGCGATTCCCTGCCTCCAGGGTGGAGCCCTCTTTTCATCAACGCAAATGATGGCACCAATGAGGTTGATTTCACTGTGTGAATATGAAATCTCTAACAAAGCATTATTCTATCTATCTATCTGTCTGTCTGTCTGTCTGTCTGTCTGTCTATCTATCTAGGCTTTGAATTTAAAAAAGCACTAGTTTATTTTTACAAAATAACTGCAGTCAAGCAAACAAAGGGCTGTTAATATTTTGGAATGATACACTTGTTTTTGAAATATTAACAGTATCTTTAATTTTTCATATGTATCTTTTTCATAATTTCCAGGGCATCATGCACAGCACTAAGCCCATTTTCACGGCCCAGTTCCACCCTGAGGCCAAGGGTGGTCCCACGGACACAGAGGTAATTAAAAACTTGGTGCTCCATAAAGTACCTGGATACTATACTCCAGCTAATTAAAGTATATTCACAGGATGCAGCTTGGGTTGGCAAGTTAATGTCTGATAACACAATAGTACTTGTGCAAATGTTGAAAATGTCCTGGAAGAGTGATGTGAAGTTTAGGTAGCAAAAAAAAAGATAAATGTTTAATTATATGAATAAAGAACTTTTCCATATATATTAGAAAATAGTTTAAAAAGTATAATATTTTTGTTTTAAACACTTGTGATCACAGGGATCAGTAAGTTTTAAGAAATTTTATTCCAAATCTCTTGTACATTTATGCAGATATTGGCCTCCCTTTTAACCAACACAATAGCTTGGCTATTCAACAAAGTAGTTTAACATCAATGACAATGAACAAAAGACCACAATAAATGTCTCTCAAATATTTTTGCTAAGCTATTTAAACTGTGGTTATAAAACTCCTGTTTTTTTTTTTGCAGTTCCTCTTTGATGTCTTCATGTCCCTGATCAAAAACGGGAAGGATGCCAGCATAGCGTCAGTCATGCCTACAAAACCGAGTATCCCTCCCAGAGCCCAGGTACAGTACATCACCTGGGCTAAGGATGTTATTCTCCAACATTGTGAACAGAAGTTAAAAAGATTTCAAACAATAAAATAATTTAAAGTAACTGTAATGTTGTTCAATATTTAATAAAGTTATTCACAGGTAATTAAACTCATGTATTTTACTTCGGTGCCTTTATGTGAAAGTTGTTGTTACCCCCATGTAAATGGTGCCAATCACAGCTTTTTTGTGTTGATGCAGGTTTCAAAGGTGCTTGTGCTAGGTTCTGGTGGTCTGTCTATTGGTCAGGCTGGAGAGTTTGACTACTCTGGATCTCAAGCCATTAAGGCCATGAAGGTAAGAGTCTGATGAAAGGATAATTTCTGTAGTCATAATTGTAATCATACTTACCCATCATACTTAAATATGGTTATGAGTGAAGGTGCAGAAGTTTGCTTTATGTAACTTCATGTTGAAGGACATGTCGCAGGAGTAAATGCAGGAGATTTTTGAAAAGGCAAATCATATTACACATCCTGTTCATACACTTGTAATGACCTAATTTGTCTGTGTTTTGGTTAATGGACTTTTAAATGTGTCATTTATCATGCTATGCTGTCCTTATGTCAGGTAGTTGAGATGCTGTAGTGTACTCTTAAAACAAACAAAAGAAAACATTGAGCCCTGTTGTTGTGCTGAACAACTTTTTACTTAATTACATGTAAAACTGGGATCTTAGTTTATTTAATAGACGGGTGACTCAGGAGGTAGAGCACGTCATCCACTGATCTGAAGGTTAATGGCTTGATCCCCGGCTCCTTCAGTCTGCATGCTGAGGTATCCTGGGACAAGTTACCGATCCCCAAATTTCCCCAGCAAAGCTGTCCTGTGATAGTTGGAGAAGCACTTAAAGGCATAAAGTGAAGTGCTGTATGAATGTGTGTGAGTACATGAATGTGGATTGTAGTTAAAGGCACCTTGAGTGCTCAGAGTAGTAAAGTGCTGTGTAGGTACCAATCTGTTTACCATTTACCAGTGAATAACATGTAACTGTTTAAATATTCTGCTATTCGTGTCAGATAGGTATTTTGCTCTCTGACATCCGTTATAGCCACTGGACATACAAAGCTGGAGCCAGCTTAAAAATATCACTAACGCATTCATTTAAACTGGCTGCTTAATAGAACTCAATCTACATTTTCCTTCTGTTTAGAATCCATTCTTTTCTCTGGCCATGGTATCAGTAGAGTAAATCCTACATATCCCTGTTGTAATGCTGCTGTAAATAATGGGTAGCTTACCACTGTTTAAAATGCATACAAGTGACAAACTGAAGGAAAAACCTGAATAAATCACTAGAGAAACACAAACACTGATACATCCACACAAATGCATGCAAGGAATTAATATCTAGTCCTGCTATGTGGCATGTCTAAAAATGCAAGTGGGCTTAGTTCATTCTGATTTTGTATCAAGGTGGCAAAAGTAAAATATGAGTGATTACACTGGTCAACAAATTTTTACGAAAGTCATGTTACTGAAATAAAATTAGTCATTTCTTATCAATTTTTATGTGCTCAACACAAATATGACAGTCAAAATGCAAAATTGGCTCTAGTTTTTTTGTAATCTGTAATAATTATTGTTTACATTACAAAATGCATGCCAATAGTAATAGCCTTGCAGTTAATACTTGTAAAAAATCAAGCCATAGACTACTTCTTAGATTTCTTTGCATGTCTCTTGTACAGCTGTTCTGAAGAAAGGCTCCAACTGCTGGTGGCGCTTTCGATATGAAGTAATTGTGACTTCTTCTAAAAGATTCCATTGTTGGGAGTCTTGAACCTAGCAATTCTGCCTTGTTCTTGGATAAGTCCAAATCACAAACCAGGTCATTTAGTTCTTCCTGTGTTATTCTGTGTGGGGTTGATGATGCACCACAGTGAAAATCTGGATCACTGCATGCTGACGGACCAGGAGAAGAACAGGTCGGCTCACCCTTGTCCTCATCAGCTGAATCAAGAGAATATTCTGCTGGAGGTTCTGGAATAGGAAGTGCCTCACCATGTGGAACCATGCAGATGGAATGTTTGGGTAGACTATTCTTGACTTCTTTTGCTTTGTTATTTCGCCTGAAAGAGGAGGAACCAAGCAGAAGTAACAGTCATTTGTGTGGTTGCTTGGCTCTCTCCACACCATGGGGACTGCAAATGGCATTGATGGTCTTTCGCCATTTAGCCACTGCAAAAGCTGTTGTACATGTAGCACAGCATATATGCGGGGCCCAAGGCTTGTCTTGGTCACCAACCTTGCATCCGAAGTAAAGATGATATGCCTTCTTCACTTCAGAAGTGATACTTTTCTTCTAGTTGGCAAATGTCATTTCCCCACAAATATAGCAAAAATTGTCCACGGTATTAACACACTTTCGAGGCATTAGTGTTCTGTATTGTACCTAAATGGATAAAATAACAGTTTCATGTAACAGCAGCTTAAACTCTCTCGCTATCGCTATCTGAAATATCTTCAAAAAAAGAGCCAATAAAATTTTTTCATGGTTATGTTCGTGTTGAAAACACCAAGATACTACAGATTAGGACCTTTTTAAGTCAGTAACGATTTCAGTGTTGACCAGTGTTATGAAAGGGAGACATAGATGCAGGATATTCAGTCACTAAGTCCTCTGCTAGCTAGTGTGAACAGTGATGAAAGTAATACATGGATTTAAGTTTGTGGGAAAGTCAGAAGTGAAAAGGGTAAGAATTTTCTGGTTGACAGTGCACATTTGATGACTATAATGCTTGTGCATTATAGATGATATGCAAGGAAAAACAGAACAGTAACTCATCAGATGACTGGGCATTTCTGACAGTTATGTAGGTAGTAACATTTATAGTAGAGTTGAAGTGCATAAACCCCTTATTGTGGAAAAGAACACACATTTAAGTGTTTAGTGGTATATAAAACAAAGACAGTGGTATGCAGAGATGTGAAGAAGGTGAGAGGATTGGGTGACACTCTTGTGCTCTGGGGATCAGACATTTTGTTGGCATAATTTAGCTTTAGCTATCCTCTAGAGGGAATAGGCACTGCAAATGAAAACAAAGTTGTTCTGAGTGACCCCTCCTTTATGCTTGGATGAAACATTTCTGTCCTTTTGCAAATTCTCTCTACATGATGACAGTGCCCCCCCATCCATAGGGCACAATGATATGAATCTCATGCTGTGATATTTGCAGTCAGTAGATCTTAACCCAATTAAACAGCTATGGAGCATTTCAGACCATCTTGTAAAAGGTCACGCGCTACCACCATCTTCAACGTACCAAATGAGCGTGTATCTTTTAGAGGAATGTTTTTCAGTCCCTTCAGCAGCATTCCAGAGACTTGCAGAATAAAAGCCAGGGTGCATTTAAATTGTTCTGGAAAGAGACCTAACCCTTTACTGAGAGACTTTGTGTTGACTTTTCCTCTAATTTGTCATCTATCTATGGACCCCCATGCACTATTTAGAACCAACTTTTCTGAAAATATTTAGAGGGACTGTTATGCCTTATTATTAATGTTAATAATGGCAATAAAATAGTAACTGTATTCTCTCTAGTTCTGTTTAACTAGTCATAGTTTACTGGGGGAACAGATATTTGACCGGAGTTGTGGGTATTAACACTTATCCACTTGTACTCTTTCGACCTTTCTGCGTTGTCAAAAGTAATTTAACAAGTCTGAGACAAATGGCTGGCCTGAGAAATGCTGTAGAACAGCTGGGAAAAAAGGTATACTGTACAAGATCTAAAAGTGACATTCATTCATCATAGTTGAGTTTTCTTTTAATAAATGAAAATGATCCTTGTGGCCATATAGGAAGAAAACCTGAAGACGGTGCTCATGAACCCAAACATAGCCTCAGTTCAGACCAATGAAGTGGGCTCCAAGCAGGCAGACTCAGTCTACTTCCTGCCTGTTACGCCAGAATTTGTAACTGAAGTCATCAAAGCTGAGCGTCCAGATGGGATCCTGCTCTCCATGGGTGGACAGACTGCACTCAACTGTGGTAGGATACACTTAGTTCCACGATGGATATGTGGAATTGACCAATTCAAATGAAAACCACAAATAATGGTGATTTCTAGTTAGGGCAGACACTGCCCTAACTAGAAATGACATGGTTATCTTACAAAGCTAAATGATTTTTGAATGACTTGATGTTTAAACATACACCTGTAATTTGTCTTCAGGAGTAGAATTGTTCCAGCGTGGCATCTTGGGCCAGTATGGGGTGAAAGTCCTTGGAACTCCTGTTGAGTCCATAATGGCCACAGAGGATAGACAGCTTTTTGCAGACAAACTGATGGAGATCAATGAAAAAATTGCGCCAAGTATCGCTGTTGAGTCGGTAAGGATGCCTGTTAAAGGGAATTGGGAACTGGGGGTGGTGATCATCCTGTATATAAGTATGTACACTATCCATTGTTTTGGTAACACAAGTCGACTTCAGAGACTACATACACTAAATGGACAAAGTATTGGCCACCTGCAGGAGTTTTTATGACATCTGATTCTACATTCATAGGCGTTAATATGGAGTTGGTTCTCCCTTTGCAACTATAATAGCTTCCATTCTTCTAGGAAGTCTTTGCAAGATTTTGGAAAATGTAGGAATTTTTGCACATTTACCCAGAAGAGCATTTGTGAGGTCAGACACTTATGTTGGATGAGAGGGCCTGTCTCACAATCTCTGTTCTAGATCATTCTAAAGGTATCTGATGGAGTTGAGGGCAGGGCTCTGTGTGGGCCAGTCAAGTTCTTCCACACCGAACTCGTGCAACCATGTCTTTACAGAGCTTGCTTTGTGCACTAGGGCGCAGTCATGCAGGAACAGAAGAGGACCTTTTACAAAATTGTTCCCACAAAGTTGAAGTGTAGAATCATCCAAAATGTCTTGGTATGCTGAAATATCAAGATTTCCCTTCACTTGAACTAATGAGCCTAGACCAACCCCAGAAAACAACTCCACTGCATTATCCCCCTCCACAGCTTTGCAGTTGGCACAATGCATTCAGGCAGGTAACATTCTCTGGCATTGACTAAACCCAGACTCATCCATCAGTCTGCTAGATAGGGACGTGTGGTCCATCACTAAACAGAACCTGTTTGGACTACTCTAGAGTCCAGTGGTGGTGTGCTTTACACCATTTCATCTAACACTTGGCATTGTGCTTGGTGATATAAGGCTTGCATGCAACTGCTTGGTTATGGAAACCCACACAAAGAAGCCCTGAGTGGACAGTTTTTGTGCTGGCTTTAATGCTAGAGATTTGAAAGTCTGCAGTTAGAGCTGGTAGAGTACTGGTGACTTGCACACTATGCACTGTGGCACTCTGTGTCTTCACTCTATAACTTTACATGGTTTGCCACTTGGTGGCTGAGTTGCTGTGGTTCCTAACTTTGCAATAATACTGTACTACTTACAGTTGATTGTGGAGTAGGAGGAAAGAAATTCATGTTAGTTCCATGCTCAAATTCAGTGTGCTCTTTAGAATGACTCATCCTTTCACAAATCTGTAAAGGCGTACGTCATGGCTAAATGGCTTGACTTCATATGTCTGTGGGAATGGGGCTGAAAGAAATAGATGAATTCAATGATTAAGATGTGGTCTGCCATTCTGAAACCTTGAGTCTGGCATTTTGTGGCCATGGAAATGAAAAAACAGAACAAAAACACAAACATGTCAAATGTGAGGGGGGATCTGATGGTGAGGAGACCATGGGGAAATATAACATTTATGTGCATCCTTCAGGTGTCTGATGCCCTGCAAGCAGCGGAGCAGATAGGCTACCCGGTGATGTTACGATCGGCCTACGCTCTGGGAGGTCTAGGCTCTGGTCTGTGTTTCAACAAAGAAAAGCTGGAGGAAACTGCCAACAAGGTCAGACAAAGTAGATGCTTATTAATAGTTAATAATGTTTTCGCTATTTTTCCTGGCATTTGAACAAACAAACAATCCAAATCATTTATCTGAATCAATCAGAATCATCAATTGAAGCATTTGTATCTACACTTACATTTTTTTTTCTTTTAAATTTTATGCCTTTTCTTTAGTTTACAGCATAAACCTGCACGCAGATAATACCTTTGAAATGGTTTAGATATATTTCTTTGGTCCTGTGCCAAGAAAAGAATAGTTTGCTGTTGCTAAGCAACATTCTTTTGTGCGCTACCTCTTTCCAACATTATGTCTGACAGCTCAATTGGTTCTCATCTATGATCACAGACTTCAAAATGAACTGTTTGTACCAGACTGTTTTAGACCAATGTGTACTTTTTTCATGCTGTATGTTTTTCTGCTCGTTCAAAGTATTTTTTTTTTTTTTGCATCTTACTTTATTTTTTGTTTCATTTATGAGTTTCAATGGCAAATGTTTGGCTGCCAATTACACCCAGCAGATGCTCACCTGGTTTTCTATCAAGGACCGCTCAGCAAGTCCTTGTCTAATGTTTGAAAATAATGCATTATAAAAATTCCAAGGTAAACATTCCTGGAACCTCCTCTGTCCTTGTCTGTCATCAAAATGAGGGTTATGATTGTTTCACTGCAAACTGTCCTTCTAGTTTGAGTAACCTTTTGTTGCTGATAGCTAAAATGCTTTGTTGAATCAATGGTGAGCTTTTAGAAGGATAGTTTGCAATGAAACAATTATAAACCTCTTTTTTGACAAGAGACAAGGCCAGACAGACTTAAGCATATTTTAAACAGTGAAAAATGCAAAGAACACACTTAACACAGTTGGTTTGGAAAGTGCATTTTCTATAGTCCTTATGCTTAAGAAGTTAATATCATAGACCACAAACACCATTAAAAGACCAAAAAATCCTTGTAGACCTAAGGACCCAATGCTAAACAAAACACGTAGCGTAATTTACTATGATACTTGTATCCTAAAATTACTACAGAATGTTTTGTTAGATAGCTGCTTGTTTAACCTGAACTTTAATGATCCAATACTGAGAAGCGCTGGATGTATAATTCATTGTAGGGATGTGTTTAATACACCAGTGATGAGTGTGTTTAGATGAGTTCATGTTTTAGATGTTTGTATACAGGCTGTAAATGTACTGCAAAATTTTTTCTCCTTACTGTCGATAGGGAATATCCGATTGTTTACATAGTGGTAATAATATTATCTACATTGCTCGCATGTGTTACTGAGTTATAATACATGGGTATTGATGTTTTTAGCCCACTTACTTTGTAAAATATTGATGCTGTTTATGTTGCAGGCCCTGGCCATGAGCAATCAAATCCTGGTGGAAAAGTCTTTACTTGGCTGGAAAGAGGTGGAATATGAGGTGGTGAGAGATGTGGCTGACAACTGTGTCACCGTCTGCAACATGGAGAACTTCGATCCTCTGGGCATTCACACAGGTATCCAACCTTTTTTTTTTTTCCAGTTACCCATGTCACGTCATTTAATTCTCATCAAATTACAAAACGTATGTTATTAAAAAGTTTCAGCTTCAGTATTTCATTCATCTAGATCCGATGTGTAACTAAAGTGTTCCCTTAATTTTTTTTTAGCAATATGCAGTGTATATATGTGTAATGAGCTGATAATATTGTCTACATTGTATTGTCAAAGTGTTTTACCATTTTTCTTCTGCCACTTTAACTTAATTAAAACTGTGTTTAGATACCTTTTAATATTCTTTTATAGGCATTCTTTGTCTGAACCCATTCTCTTCTTTCACAGGTGACTCCATAGTAGTGGCACCAAGCCAGACATTATCCAATGAGGAGTACCACATGCTCCGTGAAACAGCTATCAAGGTGGTACGCCACCTTGGGATTGTAGGTGAATGCAACATCCAGTATGCCTTACACCCATCCTCCTTGGAGTACTGCATCATTGAAGTTAATGCACGGCTCTCACGAAGCTCAGCCCTGGCATCCAAAGCTACTGGGTAAGCAGATATATTAATATATCCAGAGGGAACACACTAGTAGTAGCCTGGAATTGTACTTTGAAATTGTGTCAAAAGTACAGTGCATCCGGAAAGTATTCACAGCGCTTCACTTTTTCTCCATTTTGTTGTGTTACAGCCTTATTCCAAAACGGATTAAATTCATTCTTTCCCTCAAAAGTCAACACACAACACCCCATAATGACAATGTGAAAAGAGTTTTTTTTTAAATGTTTGCAAATTTATTAAAAATTTGAGATGGTTGTCCTTCTGGAAGGTTCTCTCTCCACAGAGGAACGCTGGAGCCCTGACAGTGTGACCATCGGTTCCTTGGTCACCTTCCAGACCAAGGCCCTTGATTGCTCAGTTTAGACAGCTGGCCAGCTCTAGGAAGCGTCCAGACTTCTTCCATTTACGGATGATGGAGGCCACTGAGCTCACTGAGACCTTCAAAGCAGCAGAAATTTTTCTGCACCCTTTCCCAGATTTGTGCCTCGAGACAATCCTGTCTCTGAGGTCTACAGACAATTCCTTTGACTTCATTCTTGGTTTGTGCTCTGACATGCACTGTCAACTGTGGGACCTTATATAGACAAGTGTGTGCCTTTCCAAATCATGTCCAATCAACTGTATTCACCACAGGTGGACTCCATTTAAGCTGTAGAAACATCTCAAGGATGATCAGTGGAAACAGGATACACCTGAGCTCAATTTTGAGCTTCATGGCAAAGGCTGTGAATACTTGCGTACATGTGATTTCTTGATTTTTCATTTTTAATAAATTTGCAAACATTTCAAAAACACTTTTTTCACATTGTCATTATGTGGTGTTGTGTGTTGAATTTCTAGGGAAAGAATGAATTTGAACTGTTTTGGAATAAGGCTGTAACACAACAAAATGTGGAAAATGTGACGTGCTGTTAATACTTTCCGGATGCAC
>VUQH01032024.1:0-27476 GCA_015106775.1 Etroplus canarensis
TCTTCTTGCTTTCCAAAGTCATCCTACAGACCACCATCCGATGTTGCCTAGCTACATTTTCCCCTGACACCACCTTGCAGTCTCCTACCTCCTTCAGGTTGCACGTCCTGTATAAGATATAGTCCACCTGTGTGCACCTTCCTCCACTCTTGTAGGTCACTCTAAGTTCCTCCCTCTTCTTGAAATACGTGTTCACTACAGCCATTTCCATCCTTTTTGCAAAATCCACTACCATCTGTCCCTCCACATTCCTCTCCTTAACACCATACCTACCCAACACCTCCTCATCCCCTCTGTTCCCTTCACCTACATGCCCACTGAAGTCTGCTCCAATCACCACTCTCTCTCCCCTGGGAATACTCTCTACCACTTCATCCAACGTACTCCAGAATTCCTCTTTCTCTTCTAACTTGCATCCAACTTGTGGGGCATATGCACTAACAACATTCAGCATCACACCTTCAGTTTCCAGCAAGATTTGAGTGTGTCTGTGGCAATTTCTCTGTCCATTCATCCATAGGAGTATTTGTGAGGTCAGACACTGGTTGTTCACACCGTCTCCATTATTCATGCCACAGGAAATCATTCCTATCTGTGGCCATCAAACTCTACAACTCCTCTGATTCTGATTAGCACCTGAACTATTTATCTTATGGCCATATCTTGTAAATAGTGTATATAATACTGTTTTGACCATTTAACTTTGACATTGCACTTTTTCATATAGGTCTATATATTTTCATTTTATTTTTCTGTCTCTTGTATTTATATTTATTTATATTTATTTATATTTACTATTTTACAGTTTTAACTGTGAGTGTTTATGTGACATTGCACTTTACACATATAGGTTTTTACATTCTCATTTTCATGTCTTTCATATTTAAGTATAGTTAAATCTAATGGAGCATCAGTAATGTAAGCAATTTCCCCCTTGAGATTAATAAACAATTCTTATTCAGATTCTGATTGGATAAGAGGGCCTGGTTCACTATCTCCTTTCTAAGTGGTCATTGGGGTTGAGGTCAGGGCTCTTTGTGGGCCAGTGAAGTTCTTCTATACCAAACTCATTCAACCATGCCTTTATTGACCCTCCTTTGTGCCCTACGGTACAGTCATGCTGGATTAGAAAACGCCCTTTCCTAAACTGTTCATGCAAATTTGGAAGTATGGAATAGTCCAGAGTGTCTTGTAAGCTGAAGCATTAAGATTTTGCTTCAGTGGAACAAAGGGTACAGGCCAACCTTAGAAAAAAAACCTCATAGCATTATCCTTCCTCTACCATTAGACTGCCAGATAGAGAAGTGTGATTTATCACTCCACAAAACATGTTTCCACTGCACCAGAGACTAGCAGGAGTGTGCTTTACACCACTCCATCCAACGCTTGGCTTTGTGCTTGGTGATGTAAGGCTTGTATGCAGCTGCTCAGCGATTTAAACCCATGCCATGAAGCTCCTGTCTCTCAGTCTCGTCTCGTTTCATCTCGTCTTCTACCGCTTTTCCGGGGGGGCCGGGTTGTGGAGGCAGCAGTTTGAGCAGAGAAGCCCAGACTTTCCTCTCCCCTTCAGGGGGAATACCAAGGCGTTCCCAGGCCAGCTGAGTGACATAGTCTCTCCAGCGTGTCCTGGGTCTTCCCCGGGGTCTCCTCCCAGAGGGACGTGCCCAAAACACCTCCAGTGAGAGGCGTCCAGGGCATCCTGTCGCTCAGATTTTGTGCTTATGTTAATGCTAGAGGAGGTTTGGAACTCTGCAGTTATTGAGTCAGCAGAGCGTTGGCGACTTTTACGTACCATGTGCCCCTCGACTCGGCGAAATTGCTCTTCAACTTTAGATGGTCTGCCACTTCATGGCTGAGTTTCTGTGGTTCTTAAAGGCTTCCACTTTGCAATAATACCACTTACAGTTGTGGCATATCTAGGAGGGAATAAAGTTCACAAACTGACTTGTTGGATCGGAAGCATCCGAGTACAGCACCACGCTGTAATTCAGTGACCTCATTCTTTCACAAATGTTTGTAACGACAGACTGCATGGCTAGCTGCTTGATTTTATAGACCTGCGGCAATGGGATTAAAAGAAATGCCTAAATTCATCTATTAAGAGGTGCGGTCCAATACTTTTGTCCATATAGTAAATATACAGTATGTATGCAAAGTGATTTTACTTGTTAACTTAAGAGATTTATTAAACCTACCCTTCACTGTAAGCTGGGCTGTCATAGACATAACCCCATCTGTGATTGATCGAGTTGATCACAAGTTGCTTCTACTCACAAAAACAAATGGCAACTGTTATAGAAGCAAAGTTTGGATAAACCCGTCAGTGATGAAAACTGCCATCATCATTTATTTCTTAATATGAATTAGCGCTTTGTGTGTAGGAAAGGATTGTGTAACAGAATCTGATGGAAGTGCTGAAAAGTCCAACTTTATTCTGGTACCGCGTTTAAGTCATTTCTAAACAGTTAAAGGTGGAGTAAACTGTGACTTGCACGTAGTGATCGTACAAAACAGCAGTAGTTTATTATCATTTCAAAATGGATAAAAGGTTGTTTGTCAGTTGGGATGTTGCATTTTTCGACTTGGGCCCATTTCACTTACGTAAATGGAAATTTGCTCATCAGAACTGTGAGTGTGGAGAGAAGATCAACAGGATGAGGGGGAGTTGTCCACCCTGAGTGCAGGCTTCATGATCGTCCAGCAGAGGGCAGAGTGCCATTTGTACCTTTACCAGCCAGGCGATAGACTTTGAAGCATGTCAGAACATGTCCAGAGCATCTTTCTGAGAGGAGTGGGTTCCAGTAACTCCCTTTTCTGTTGCCAGAGTTGTTTTATGATGAAACTGAGTCAAGGAATGTGAAATACACAGCTGTTTAGACTCTTTGGTGCGTATGTGCGTGCTGTCTGTGTCTCTTGATTATTTTCACAAAGACACAATGCGCAACAGTAAGGCTAAAAGTAAACTCGTAATTGGAAAGCAGTCATCCAAAAAACTCTGTCATCCGTAGGCCTGATGTCCTGCCAGATCAGGTTTTACTCACTAGAGAGTAAAAAGGTTATTTTTTTCACAACTTCATTCTTATTGTAGTGTGCTGTGAGGAAAGGCTTTTTAAGGACTCATAATGTTATGAGTAGTTATTTGGAGATCATAATTGCCTAAATTGACTGTTAGGAAAAAGTTAAATATAGCCATTTTTTCACATGGCAGCGCTGTCTAATTAAAAATGTAAGGTCTTTTCCTTCTCCTCACCATGATCCCTTTTATCGGAGCTGCTTATGTAAGCCAAAGCTTTCTTTTTTACATAAAGAAGCTAGGAGGTTCAGTTTGTTCAGAGCTTAGCGGTCCAGGTTGAAACGATTTACCCGTCTGCAAGGTGCAGCAGAAAAACTCGACTGATGGCCCGCCCATCACAGCACGGCTCAGGTCAGCTAACCATCACAAATATGCATACATTGAATGAAAAAAGATTAAGGGAACACTCGCTCATCACAGTACAATTTAAAGTCAGTCAAACTTCGGGGATATACGTTGCAGTACTGTGCAAGAGTCTTGAGCCACCCCTCATTTCTTTATACGGGAAATAGGTGCAACAGTTTATTGAAACATGTGGAAACATTAATGGAAATACAGTACATAAGGCAAAACAGAGTTTTTTCTAACCAGCTTGAAAGTGAATATTTGGTATGACCACCTCTATTATTTAATAGAGTAAACTGTCTTAGACAAGAACTGTATCTTTAAGTAGTCTTCGGGAATAGTTCTCCAGGCCTCTTAAAGGACATTCTAAAGCTCTTCGTTGGACGTTGGCTGCCTTTTCTTCTGTTCCCTGTCACAATGATCCCATGCTGCTTTAGTGATGTTGAGGTATGGGCTCTGGGGAGGCCAGTGCATGACTGGCAGTGCTCCATTGTGTGTTCTTCTAACCAGGTAGGCTTTTATTGCCTTGGCAGTGCATTTGGGATCACTGTCATGCTGAGAAATGTAGCCAGATAGTATTGCATGGTGGATGACATTACATTTCTGTGCTTGTAATTCCATTATATCTGACAAGATTCCCAACACCACTGGCTGAAATGCGGCCCTAGACCATGACAGAGCCTCCACCATGTTTTACAGAGGGCTATACTATAGACACTCACTGTTGGACCTTTCTCCTGACCTCCTCTGTGCATGCTGACAACAATTTGAACCAAAAGTTTCAAATTTGGATTCATCACTCCATAAGACCTGTTACCACAGATGTTTAGTCCAGTTCCTGTGTAATATGGCATACTTCAGCCTTTTGTCCCTGTTTCCCTTCTTTAAGAGGGCCTTCTTGATACTAGATTTGTCAAGCCGGAAGGGGTTGTGTCCAACGTAAAAATCTGAGCCAGATCACATATGCGCATCCATCCCTTGGGGAAAAAAGAGGGAGCAGCTGAAAGTATTCTCTCACTACTGGTAGCATGAAATGGTACCCGCAGCCCATTCAGGTTGTACGGGTAGTCAGGCTTCCCCAGGATGGCACGTTTACACGTGCTGTAGAAAGAAGGTTTTGTTGTGTCTCCCAGCGCAGTCTCAGGAGTGTGGAGGAGATTGGAAGAGAGCTGACTTTGGTTTATACTGTGACGAACGGATGCTCCCTTAATTTTTTTGAGCAGTGTGTTTAATTTCATAGACCTAAATATTTGATCACAGACTTCAGATTGTCAGCTCAATACACTGTTTCTGTCTTCAGTTTGCCTCCTCTTTTGCAAATTGACCCCGGGAAGAGAGTTTGATTTTCCCTGACAAATCATATGAATTGTACCCGGCTGAATTCTGCATCATTTCAAATCAACACTCATGTACAGCAATACTGGTTTTGCTTTGGATTTAAGAGTGGCTGATTGTAATTAAACTGCAAATGAAGGATTATTTTTATCACTCCTTCCTTCTTATCATTATGCTTCATCTTCTTAACTGCTTGTAAACAGTTTTACAGCATGTAAAGTTAATCAGGCTACCAGGTCAATGTCGTAATGACCTCATAATGTAAAGAAGGTACCATGAAATATGACTGTAAATGTATTATTTTTGCTGTGCCAGAAAGTAGAACAAACATGCATGAAATATGAAGCAAGTGTCTCAACTATAACCTCAAGCGATTAACAGTTTTTTACTACAGAATCAACTGTTACTTCTGATGTTTGGTACTGGGCTTTTTCTCTCATACTGCAATTCTTTTTTTCCCCCATGCTCCTCATGACCATTTTATTTCCTGGACTGAGGGCTACATAATGATAGCCTCCCTTAGCAGAAACCAGGCCTCCTCCTGTGCCATATGGCACAGGGATTGGGGATGACATCAATTTCCACTTGGAAGTCCAAGTCAAGCTTTTAGGAAGACCCATCCCTCTTTACGCATCTGTGACATTCATTTAAGGAGGCCTGTCCCGTCGGTCAGACAGAGTGACCGGAAAAGAAAGTGGCCCGTTCTTCCTCTGCCGCCTCCTCCTCCTCCTGAACAGTCAACAGCAGCACATAGCTGCCTCTCTTAGTCACTACCTGTTGAAGAAAATTCTCAAGCAAGAGAAAAAAAACTTTAAATGTCAAAGTGGGATGTTCACATCATTCTCAGCTGAGTCACTCAGACTCTGTTTAGCTGTAGAGGGTAAAGAATTTTGTTGTTCCGCATAAACAATTTTCATTTAACCCCGTTTTCAGAAAATTTTCCGGATGGGCTCTTGTTTGTTCAGCAGATTCACAGTTTAAGCATTAAAAACTGCTATATTTTTAGCAGCATCTATATATGTATCTATTTTGTTTGGAGAAGTGACTTTGGCCTTAACTGTTTTAATTGTATTGCCAACGTTAAATCAGCCAACATAAAAAAAGTGTCCCTCGTACACTATATATAAAGTGTCGGGCTACACCTCTTTATTTCAGGTGTTTCATTCAGTCCCACTGCCACGGATGTATAAAATTTAACCTCTTAGCCATGCAGCCAGCCTTTATAAACAATTCTGAAAGAATGGGTCGTTCCAAAGGACTCACTGAATTCCAGCATGGTGCTGTAATAGGATGTCACTGTTGTAAGAAGTCAGTTTTTGGAATTTCTTCCCTCCTAGATATTCCAGGATCAACTGTAAGTGGTATTATTCCAAAGTGGAAGCATTTAGAAACTCAGCCACAGAGTGGTAGACCGTGTGACGCTACAGAGCAGGGTTGCCGAGTCCTGAGGTTCATAGTGGATAAAAGTCACTAATGCTCTGCTGACTCAGTAACTGCAGAGTTCCAAACCTCTTCGGGCATTAACACCAATACAAAAACTGTGCATTGAGAGCTTTATTCATGGCTTGGGTTGGGATGAGCAGATTCATGGAAGTCTTACATCACTGAGCAAAATGTCAAACATGGGATGGAGTGATGTGGAGCATGCTGCCACTGGACTTTAGTGCAGTGGAGGCGTATTTTTTGAAGTGACAAAACCCGCTTCTCTGTCTAGCAGCCTAATGGACAAGTCTGGGTTTGGCAAACATCAGGAGAACATTACCTGCCTGACTGCATTGTACCAACTGTAAAGTTTGGTGGAGGAGGGATAATGCTATGGGGTCATTTTCCTGGGGTTGGCCTGGGCCTCTAGTCGTAGTGAAGGCAAAAATTAATGGCCGAGAAGCAAAGTCCATAAAGGCATGATTGGATGAGTTTGGTGCGGAAGAAGTTGACTGGCCTGCACAAAGCCTTGACTTCAACCCCAACTGAACATCTTTGGGATGAACTTGATTAAACGAGATTGCGAAATAGACCCTGTCGTCCAACATCAGTGTCTGAACTCACAAAGGCTCCTCTGGATGAATGGAAAAAACTTCCTTTTTGGCAATTTTTTTTTGGGGGGCGGGGGCGGGGTTTGGCTCAGTCAGTTTACAGTTTTTGGTTGTGTCCTCCTAGTTATATTTAGGGTTAAAAAAAATTCACTTTCCCTGCATGATATGGCAGACTGACTGACTTTGCCACTAGCTTTTCATCAAGAGAACAAAGCAGTGCTTCAAAAGGATTCTTGTTTTGTTCTATGTCGGCTGCAGAGTTTGCCATATTAATCTACCTTCGGCTGCTCTCTTGTATTTTCCCCAAGTGGTCGCCACGGCGGATTAATCCGCATCAGTAATTTGGCAGAGGTTTTATGCCAGATGCCCTTTCTGACAAGTTTGCCATATTAATGTAAAGCAACAAATATGCCAGTGCTGTGTTTGTAGCTTTTCTTCACTGCCCCCAAGTGGGCAAAAAACAAATTGCAAGTTTAGTTGCATATAATCAGAATGTGAATATTTATACCAGCAGGGAAATTGTATATAATACATAATATATAATACATTACATAATAGAAGCATTGCTTTGTCAAAATGTTAACAATTGGCAACTAGCCCACTAATAACATTATGACAACATTGCTCTATGGCTGTAAAATAACCTGACCACATGGACTCTTTATTGCTTTTCCGTTGCATTGACATTATAGAACAAGATATGATGTGATATGATGATGTAGTTTACAAAAGTAAATGAGTTGGGGTAATTTGACTACATTTTGTTATACTGTTTTTAGAATTGAATTATAATATGTTCAGAGCATTGTTCGGAACGTTGCTGCAATGGGTCTCTCATTTTACACAGGAGGCCAATAAGAGACCAGATGAGGATCTTACTGCGCTGTTGCCCCAGCTAAATAGGGGCAGCCTGTGTTGATCTTTAATCTGCTGTCTCTCAACTCACTTCTATTAAAATTTACCTTAGGCTGCTCCCCAAGGGGTCGCCACAGTGGATTCATTCGCATTGGCAATTTGGCAGAGAATTTACGCCAGATGCCCTTCCTAACGCAGCCTCCATGGTGAGAGGGTCTTGTGTCCCAACCTGGAATTAAACCAGAGACCTTTCGTTTGTAGAGCGAATGCGCAAACCACTACACGACAGGTGTAATAATTCGAATACAAATTGTAAGTTGCTTTAGTGTGCCTGTCAAATGTTATTTCTTTACTTTTCTTTATTTGCAAATTATTCAAATCTTCGAGATTGTTGGCATTCAGCCCAGCAGGTCAGACTGTTACATTTGCCTACTTGTTAAATTTTTAGCACCAGAGATGTGTAGCAAAACCAAAAAAAACCCAACGGAAGTCCACCTCCACGCTTTCTTCTGCACATGATGCAGGTGTTCAACCTAAAACCAGTCTACCAACTGGCCTCCCATATTACTGTTAAGCTGTATGTGCAGAATGTAGACCAGCTTATTGGGCCACAGGTGCTCACATAATAATTGAACTTATTGTCTGATTAATTGTTTTGTCCAGGCGCAGTTGTTGATGAGTCCAGTGGAAAAGTTCTCGTTGTCCAAGACAAAAACAAGGTATATGTTTGATTTTATTACTTGAACATATTATTCACCTTTACCAAATGGACTTGAACTTATATAATTCTAGCAGTTTCTTTTATTATCAATGAGAGATCATAGATGTCAATCAGAGATGCATTAGTGGCAGTGCTGCTAAAAATGATGATGATTAGTTTTGTTTATTTAGTGACTTGTGCCTCCGTTGATCCAAAACCTGGGCGGAAATCTTCTCGCGCTTAATATAGCTCCACACAACATTCGCTGACCTCAAGCAAACATGGTGTTTACATGAGCTGAATGCACACAAACAGCCGTGTGTGTGTCTGTGAGAGCTCTCACAGAGCCCTGCTGTAGTGGTCATGCCGTTTTGAGGTTGACTTACAACAGGCCTCTTTAAACAGCTTTGTTTGCATTTTCAGTCAGCCCTAATGCGATTGCTGCCAATTTTGAAAAGCAATTGTGTAGTGTTACTGAGATTTGGGAACCGTTTATGTCTTGAGTCATCTGTCTCAAGATTATATGAGGCAAGCAGCTAAGGCCTTTTCAATTTAGCCTTAAGTGTAAACTTAAGGCTAATTTGGCACTATATAAAACATAACACTTTGTTCCAGTATGGACTATAGACTGTATACAAAAGATGGAAGTAGCTTTAAACCTGCAGCTCATCTCTTTGTAAAAAGGCAGATTGTACATGTATACAGCCCTACTTCTCACTTTATTACTTCAGCAAATGCCTTCAAAATATGACCATATATGCCATGTGACAATATATATCGGATGACAAAATAAAAATGTTTATCATTTCAGACTTAGACTTAGCTTTATTGAAATTTAAGATTATTTCATGTCATTCAGCAAAACACACTGTTTATTAGGGATGGTCTTGGCCACCAATTTACTAGGCAGTTAAACTTTCAAATACTGTATGTATATTTAAGAGCTATTTGAAATCATTTTTCTCACTCTTTGCTAATCAAATCTTGTTTTAAACATTGCTGAAATGTGTGAATTAATCTGCTGTGGGGAAAATACAAGGGAGCGGCCGAAGGTACTTTTTTTATTTTTAAACATTTGCCTTGAAGTTCTAAATAAAAGGAGAAATAATCAGATACGAGTAAGTACCATTCATGTATGAGTATATAAGTTACAATTATAAAAGAAAAAATCCTTTCTATATGCTCATTTTATATAAAGTATTATGTCACTGAATTTACAGAAAATGTACTATATTGTGATATATATATATATCGTTATTGTGATATAAGATGACTTATATCATGATATGAGTTATATCGCCCAACTCCACAGCATGATATTCATTTAAAATCATGCCCTCCTAAGAGTAAAATGGTCAATAAAGAGGGGCATGATTGGAGTCTGGCTACTTTCCAATTAATGTACTCTTGGTTTCTCAGTAAAATCCTGCCCTCGCTCATCACGGTCAGTTTAAAAACAGGAATGACAGCTACAGCACATCTTCTGAATTTACAGGTGACATCATGATGGCTGTGGCCATCTTTTATACACAGTATGTGGCACTTACTTTATACCTAAACATTAAAAAATTGAAATGATTCCTTACCATGTACTTGTATTTATTTCTCAATAACAGAACAGTTACATGTGGAGTACTGTAAGAACGTGCTGCATTCTCAGCATTATAGCGCTGTAATTTGAACTGTTGTGGGAGTTTTGGGGTGTTGACTTAAACAAAACAAAATCAATACATCATGATATCTTGTGTTTTGATGCTTTTCGCAGCTTCGCCAATAATAAAATTAGTCTTTAGTTGTGACACACAGAGAGCAGCATGTGAGCATTTTTAATGTTCAAATGGCAACACGAACACGCGCCATTGTTTATTATCAAAGAGGCACGAAGTGGAAAAAAACTGAACCTCCAGAGGAAGAAAATCTGTCAAGTGTCCACTTAAAACAAAAGAAATGATCGCTGATGAAATTACACAACAGAAATGATTACAGTCCTGATCCCAAAGTTTTGACCTGTAGACACACAATCAGGATTTATTAAACCATCAATTAATTCACCTGTGTTGCATTGAGATATAGATGGTAATATTATATTTTAAACTACCCTCAACCTTTTTTCAGTGTTATCTATTTTTTCTTAAATGTATTAGCAGTTCAAATAGGGAGAGACACATTTTAACTTAAAAACTAAGAAGCAGCAGTATGTTGCGTTATAAAGGACAGAGTTTAAGTGGAATTATTTAACAGCCTTTAATTTCACACAGCATGTAGAATGTGTACCAACCGCGGGAGTGTATAAGGCAACTTGATTGCTTTAGTCCAGAAGCAGAGGGAAACAGTTAGTGGCCTGGAAGTGTGGGGAGTGTTTTATCTCTTCTTCGTCTCCTCCTCCTCCTCCTCCTCCTCCTCTTCCCCATCGAGCTGTTTACTGGAAATGGGCTTTATAGCAGTCTGGCTCTTTGGCAGTACAAAGTTTCTGACAGGCAGAGCCTGTTCAGAGCTTGCAACGGGGTTATGAACTTCCTGAAAAGAAACCAGGCATTTATCACTTTTGCATTACTACAAGAAAACTGAGAGATTCCCAGTGGGGTTAAAGTAATTATATCCATCAGAGAGCTGAATGAGGTAATGGTAAGAGTATTTAACCAACGTCCAATGACATTTATACATCATTTCTCGGTAGATTAAGTGTGAACTGATTGCGTACGGTCAGCATTCTTACAGCACTTATTTGGAATTATTTTTACAGTCAGCTCTGACAGCTCCTGGGGAGAAGAGACATTTTTTTTCTTTTAAAAACCTGAACAAATAGAGTTACACAAAGTCTCTTTATTTCTTTCTACCAGCACACTTATAAAACAGCTCCAAAAATATACCATTCAGTTGACAATACATGAAAATAAATGCTGTAGTGCATTTGTGGTCCTCACAAAGAGGATTCGCAAGACAAAACAAAAAAATTAAATGGCATTTCTGACAAAAGAAAGAAAGGGAAAAAAAGCGTAGTATACAACATTCTTTAGGTAACTACAAAAATATATATACACACTCATAGACATCATAACTTAACCAGCAGCATACTGTTATTAAATATCAAAGATAAAGTGGTGAAACTGTTTTGGAAAACACACTTCACCGCAGCAAACGTAAAAGTCTCAAGAGTGAGGCACTAAACCTTAAACATAATATGAAAGGATGCTCAGATTGGAGCATTAAACATTTTTCTTCTTTTATATTTATTACAGCTTGATCATTTTCTGAAAGAGGAAAAAAATATGGCCTTACTTATTTAGCCACTTAATAAAAGAAATAAGTGACTTTAGACTATTATTTAAGAGTGAAATACAGTCCCCTCCAAAAGGTCAGTGGATTAGTTTTTGTTATGTGCTGAAGACATTTGTGTGTTAGATCAAAAGATGAACATAAGAAGACGAATCAGAGTTTCAGCTTTTATTTACCGATATTTACATCTAGATATGTTAAACAACAGAACATAACACATTTTGTATCAAACGACAGTTTCTCAAGTGAGTGTAAGTACATGGCAAGTGACGTGTGTCACATTGACTGTTTAATCATTAAGTAGCCCTGAATATCTACTCTCAGTTTAGGTTTTGGCTTTCGCCTGTGAAGACTGAATGTGTAGTTGAGCACAGATCAACACGAAGACCAGAGAGCTGTCTATGGGAGAAAAGCATGCCATTCTGAAGCTGAGGGAAAAATCTATCATAGGTATTTCAAAAATACTGGGCATAGCCAGTACCACAGTTTGGACTGTCCTAAAAACGAAGGTAACCACTGGTGTACTGAGCAACAGGCATTTTAACTGGCCATCAAAGGAAAAGAACAGCAACTGATCACAGACCCTAAACCCTAAAAACAGCAGTCCATAACACGAACAACCTCCAGAGAGCAGGGCAGAAAATATCCCAGTCCACTGTTTCAAGGACTCTTAGAGAATAATAATATGCAAACTGCAAAGTACAGAGATGAGCCACAACAGCTCTGGAACAAAGCTTTATGGACTGATGAGACAAAGATGAAACTCTGCCAAAGTGATGGAAAGGCCAAAGCATGGAGAAAGCATGGTGGAGGCTGTGTCATGGCTTGGGCTTGCACGGCTGCATCTAGAAAAGGCTCCATCACAGATTTGGGACTGGCAGAGTAAGTTACCAGATCTTAACCCCACTGAACATACAGTTCACCTCCTGAAGAGAAGACTCGGGGGAGAAACCCTGTAAAACAGACAACCAAAAGATGCTACACTAAAAGCCTGGAGAAGCATAACCAGTGGGAAAAAACCAACAAACCTGTTGAAATATATGGGTTGTAAGCTTGATGCAATTATTGCAAATGTATTTTTGACTTAAATTTAGTTGAAAATTGAAAGAATTGTTCCAATTCCACTGCTCACTTGAAAAACTGGGTGGTTTGACACAAAATATGTTATTCTATGTTGTTTAACATATATAGATACAAAAGCTATGCATCTTTTGATCTCACACAGCAAAAACAAATCAATTGACCTCGATGTTCCAATACTTTTTGAGGGGACTGTAGACCTTGTTGCAGTGTACATGTTTATAATTATCTAAGATACATTTACAGCAGTGCCATCTGTCACACTTGATGTTAAATTTTAACTCTGCTCTTGAATTTCAGACAAAGAACGCTTGGAAATTCCCCGGTGGTCTGTCTGATCCAGGAGAAAATATTGGTGAGTGTCATGCTCAACAGAGCAAAAAAACCAAAACAACTAATACAGTACATGTAGCTAATGTTTGTTGGAGTGTAGCATTATATTTTAAGATTATACATATACATTCATTTGAACTATACAAAATCAGGCACATGATATATATGCACACTATGCTTCTTCAAATTCACCTTTTTTAAAAAAACATTTTAAAAGCAGCTTTAAAATTATGTACATGACCCAACCCAAAAAAGCAGCATGAAATATTCAAAAATATATATGTCTTTTCCCTACATCTGACCCTATTCCCTATGCCAGGAATTTTTTAAATGCCTCCACATATAAATGTTAAATCTTTCTCAGGTGCCACAGCCGTTCGTGAAGTGTTCGAGGAAACCGGCGTTCACTCTGAGTTTAGATCTCTGTTAAGTATCCGGCAGCAGCACAACCACCCCGGTGCCTTCGGCATGTCCGACATGTACATCATCTGCCGACTGAGCCCGCTCACCTACGAGATCAACTTCTGCACTCAGGAGTGTCTGCGCTGCGAGTGGCTGGATGTCAGCGAGCTGGCCAAAACCAGCGACACCACGCCCATCACCTCTCGCGTAGCCAGACTTCTGCTTCATGGCCTGGAGCAAGGCTTCGACAAGATCGACCTCACCATGGTGGAGCTTCCTGCCGTTTACTCTGGGATGTTTTACCAGCTGTACCACAGGCAGCTTCCTGCAACACTAAAATTACAGGAACTCAACAAATCACCATAGTGTAGCTGTTCCTGTTACTCATATTTAAAGTTTAATCATGACTGGACTGTTACTTTTGACAGGTTTTGAATGACAAGAACATTGTCTGTGGATTTTTACCACCACTTTCCCACCTGCCGTAGTGCAGTTTGGGTGGCCGTGTTCGAGGCCCACACTCTGCTGCAACCAGCAGATCTTAATCTTTTAAATGAGAACAAATGAGATCACAGTCACAGATAAGTGGCGACTTTAGGTCATTTTATCTCGGCGCCAGATTCATTTCCAAAGTGGGAGAGGGGGGGCAGAAAGTGTTGAACTGCTGACCTTATGAGTAAAGGAATAAATATACATTACCACCTAATGAATACTCCACCAATACATACGATTTCTCAACTCTTTCCTGGTAACTGATGGTACTTTTTCACAATTAGGTAAAAAACATGATAACATGACACAGAAAAGGTGTTTGACGTATTCTGCTATGATTTAAAAAGAAATAAAATCAAAAATCAATAGCCAATAATGGAACAATTCAAAATTGCAGCAGCAAGTCAACTGTTATGTATTTAACAATGAACTTCATTTTGAAAACAAAAAAAAATCACAGCTAAGATATTCTCCCTGTTTTATGTACAGCCATGTGAAAAATAAAGTTTTCATAGGATTCTATGCAGTCCCGTGAAAAACTAAGTACATCCGTACTGCTTTCGTAGGACTCAGGAGGGTAAATTGGCAGATATAAGGCAGATATTTTGGCAGTCCTCAGTTAGAATGTTAAATATTAAAGTTCTTGACAGTAAAGTTAGAAAAAGACTCAACAAGTATGCCTATTTGGAAGGGCTGCCAGGAGGAAGCCCCTTCCCTCTAAATGAACTTGTCAACACAGCTTAAGCTCGCAATTTGCATCCGAACAAACCACAAGACCTCTTTAAAAATATCCTTTGGACAGACCTGACCAAAGCCGAGACGTCTGGCCATAACGCACAGCGCCTCGTCTGGTGAAAACCAAACACAGCACATCGGCACAAACCCCTCGTACCAACTTTCGAGCACGGTGGTGGAGGGGTGATGACTGGGGCTGGTTTTGCCACAGGACCTGGGCTAAGATTTCTCCACAGTGATGTGACTGATCAAGCCGCACAAAAAATAATTATTTAAAGTTTTTGCTGCTAAAGGTGGTATTACGGCTATTGAATCATGGGATGCACTTTTCACAGGATCGAAAATTTTCTTTTTCACATGACTGTATTTTATTTTATTTTATTTTACCATGGTTTGTTACTTAAAAAGCTTGTGGGACAGGGCATTAAAGTATCATGGGGGTCCAGTAACCCCTTACTAACCCACAGTAATAACTGACTAACTTCTAGCAGAAACTACTGCTTGTGTCTAAGTATAAGTAATTAATAGATGCTGCCTACCAGCCTATTTACTGTTTAACTGAGCATAGCATCCATAGCATGGTAATTATCTTTTTGTCCATTTAAGTTTTTTGTTTTTTTTTAAATATACATGTCCAGAACGGGAACACAGGGTGAGCAGGAAATGAAGATTAACTACTGTGCATTCATTAAGCAGCCAGAGAGTGAATACTGAGTAGTCTGAGACAATTTTAAAATTTGTATAAGTAATGCTTAGCCTTTGCTTTTAGTGTGCTTTTTAAAAAAAATCATTTTATGGTTACAGTAATGTAAGGTTTAAGAGCATTTTCTTATTTAATGTTCTTTATGAAAACACTACAATATACAGTATATTCCCAACGCCCTGCAGATAATCCCAGTCTCCAGCTTACGCTTTCATAAATTAAAGGTGAAGCAGATCGCTGCTTTTTATACTTTAGCCAGTAAGGAGAGGTCTAGATCTTTTTTTTTTTTTTAAAGCTAATTGTGTTTTGCGGCTATTTAACTGAGGTGCACTAGGCAGCTGGCTCCAGTTGGTTGGTCTACAGTAAAATCCTGGTTATAATAATAGAGTAATCATAATAATAATACTTGGTATGAATATGTGGCACTGATTTTGAAGCGAAGCTGAAATAAAAGCAGACACGTTAATGATTAAAACAAAATAACTGTTAGGATCTAACAGTCGAGCTTCACAGCTATTTTGGGCAATGTTGATGGAACGCTTGCTTCATTGCCGTCACATCTTTTCCTTCAGACATCTCTCAGTCGGACCCAGATTAGCATTTGGCCGACATGGGCAGAAAGAGGATGGCCTTCTGACCCGGTCCGGTTTTGCTCCCGGACTTGTACTGGCCAGTCCGCTTCAGCGCCACGTACATGTTTGGGTACTTCCTGGAGCGGTAGGTGTTGTAGTTGTTGCTCTCGAGCCGCTCTAAGAAGTAGCATTCATCTGTCGCTCGTCTCTGGAGGGAAAGGCAAAGAATAATGTAAGTCAGGTTTAATTGTTAGGTTCACTGTGCTGGATTCAACGGTGCCGTTTAGAAAAATTGTGGGGTCTGTTGGGAGACGCCGCCATCCCAGTAAATTAAACCACCTCACAAGCTGAGACGACTGTGAAACTAGTCTGTGGTAGATCATTTAAGTCTGTATGCTGAATAACCAAACATGAATCCTCTGTGCTTATGTATGATTTTTGTAATAACATCAACCTAAGAGACACCTGGTTACTTGCAGTGGCATTTCATCATATCCATTATGTTGTCTGTATGAATTTTGATTTAAATTGTTTAATATATTCTTTCATAAAATGACCACATTAGCAAGAACTAAATTCAATTACCTGTTTTGTTTCATCTTAATAAACCCTCTCGTTTAAAAAAATCAAGCCTTTTCAGTTAATACCTACAATGTGTGTCTTAGTTGAACTTCACTAAATTGTGATTAAAGTAGTCGAGGTGCCAGTCAAAGAGACCTTGAAGGTGAAGATCAGTAAAAAGTGAATGATATATGTTTCTTATAATGCCATGTTGTTGTCCGTCTGTTTTAACACAAGCCTCTCTCTTAAGTTTGTCCTTTGTAGACAACATTAATTACTGAACGTCTGGCCGAAACCTTGCTGGGCGTTAACTGCCCCACGCCCTGTCCAACAAGAGACTTTTGTCTTAGTTTCTGTTTTTATTTGACACTGACTACATGGCCATTAAGCTATTAGTCAGAAGGCATTTTCTGGAACAACTGCTCAGTCTACCTGGTTAAAGTCATTATGCAGAATAAATAGCTCCCAGCAAACAATAATCATGTTTTGATACTGAAAAAGTGTTGGTGTGGGTGTTTTGTAGATCGAAGACCTTTAAACCGTGATAAGGCACGGAAAAATTATATTTCAACATTTATAGTTTTGCTGGATATAACATTTTAATAATAATAATGATGATAATAATGACTTTACCAGGAAAAAAAAAAAATATGCTCACTGTCCACTTTATTATGCACACCGTGGTAGTATTGTGTTGAACCCCCTTTCACCTGCAGAACTGACTTAATGCTTTGGGGCACAGATTCAACAAGGTGCTGGAAACATTCCTCAGAGATTTTGTTCCATGTTGACATGACAGCGTCACACAGTCACCGCATTCCAAAGGTGCTCTCTTGGATTGAGGTCTAGTGACTGCAGAGATCATTTGAGTACAATAAACTCATCATCATGCTTAAAAAAAGCAGTCTGAGATGATTTGAGCTTTGTGACATGGCACATTACAGTGCTAGAAGTAACAGAAGACTGCAGTCATAAAGGGATGGACATGATCAGCAGCAATACTCCGGTAGGCTGTGGTGTTTAAAGAATGCTCAGTTGGCACTATTTGACCCAAAGTGTGCCAAGAAAATATCCCTTATACCATTACCAACAGCCTGAACCATCGATACAAGGCTGGATGGAGCCACGCTTTCGTGTTGCCGACTCCCCCATCTGAATATCACAGCAGAAATTGAGACTCAACAGACCAGGCAACATTTTTCCAGTCTTCTATTGTCTAATGTTGGTGAGACCATGTGAATTGTACCCTCAATTTTATGTTCTTAGCTGACAGAAGCAGCACCTGGTGTGGTCTTCTGCTGCTGCAGTCCATCTGCTTCAAGGTTCGGCACGTTGTGCATCCAGAGACGCTCTTCTGCATACCTTGGGTATAATGAGTGGTTATTTCAGTTACTGTTGCCCTCCTATCAGCTCAAAGCAGTCTGGTCATTCTCCTCAGACCTCTGGTATTAGCCAGACGTTTTCTCCCAGAGATCTGCTGCTCACTGGAAAGTTTCTCCTTTTTGGGCCATTCTCTGTAAACTCTAGAGATGACTGTGCAGGAAAATCCAGTAGATCAGCAGTTCCCGAAATACTCAGACTCGATACTGATGATTGGTTTGGACTTCAGCAAGTCTTTTTGGTCATGTCTGCGTACCTAAATGCACTTAGTTGCTGCCATGTGATTGGCTGATTAGATATTCACATTAACGAGCAGTTGAACTTGTACCTAATAAAGTGGCTAGTAAGTGTATATCCATCTATTGACTTTTCTGTATGTGGTCAATATTTGCCAGTTGTATGAGCAAAATCAAAATCAATTGGGCTATAATATTCTGCATTTGACCTCTGGTTCTAGATGATCCAAAATCAGACTTGAGACTTTTCTGGCAGACGTTTTACATTAGAGACAATAAATTCTCATTTCTTTGACAACAACAAATGCTAATTTTCACATTTTCTTATAAATATATGTTAGTATGAAGAGACTATCATGTGGCTCTTTTACTGAGCAGAGCAGTTCCTTGGGTGGCACCCCATTGCTGCAGCTTCTCATTAGCAGGAAATGCCTCTTGCCAATTACATGGAATTTATACGAGCCTTCACAACCACTAAACCACATCAGTCACCAACACTTCACACTTCCACTGTAAACAACTGCACTGTGGCAACACACTAGCACTGGCATCAAACTGGAGGGGGCATAGTCACAGCAACATTTGAGAAATCCTGAAATCCTTTTCATATTTGTGACAAGACAAAGTGTAATCAGCAATCACTCCAAGACTAAACGCAAGGCAGCATATTTCACATTTGGTTTGCATAAGTGAAACATAGGCTCATCCATCAATTAAAAATACCAGCCATTGTCAGTTTTTATCTCCTCTTTTCATCAGACAGTCACCATAAGTGTTCTCATTCACAAATTAAAATCACAATATCAAGACAATTCAGTCATCTCTCAGAGCGAGTACTGCTCAACCTCCGGTCAGGCTTTCAGGTCAGAGATGCTTAA
This sequence comes from Etroplus canarensis, assembly GCA_015106775.1. Lineage (NCBI taxonomy): Eukaryota > Metazoa > Chordata > Actinopteri > Cichliformes > Cichlidae > Etroplus > Etroplus canarensis. The sequence continues at coordinate 18,990 of VUQH01032024.1, forward strand.
TAAGTTTTGATAGAAGTCTGAAACTATTGGAATTCCTGTTATTCACTAATTTCGCTGTCTGATACTAGTGCATCTCCAAAAATGTGAATATTGTGGAGAAGTTTATTTTTTGTAATTTAATTCAAAAGGGTAAACTTTCATATAGTCTATATTCATTACACATAAAGTGAAATAATTCTATTCTTTTTTGTTGCTTTAGTTTTGATTATTATGGCTTAAAGGTCAAGAAAATCAGAAATCCAGTATCTCACATCATTAGAATATTTCCTAAGATCAATTAAAAAAAAGGATTTGCAATACAGAAATGTCTAACTTCTAAAAAGTTTGTTCATTCTTACACTAAATACTCAGTCAGGGCTCCTTTAACCACAAATTACTGCAACAATGCAGCATTGCATGGAGGCAATCAGCTTGTGGTACTGCTGAGGTGTTACTGAAGCCCAGGTTGCTCTGATTGCTTCATTCAGCTTCTTTGTATATTTGGGGCTGGTTTTTCTCAGCTTCCTCTGGACAGCACCTTATAGGCTCTCTATGGGGTTCAGATCAGGTGAGTTGAATGGTCTATCCAGCACAGTTATAACATGGTAAGAAAACCATTTGGTAGTAGTTTTGGCTCTGTCCTGCTGGAAAAAGAAAATAGCATCTCCATAAAGCTTGCCAGCATGAAGTGCTCTAAAATTTCTTGGTAGATGCTGTGTTGTTTTTGGCCTTGATAAAACACAGACCAACCACCGCCAACACCAGCAGATGACATGGGACCCCAAATACTGTGGGAACTTCACACTGGACTTCAAACAGCTTGGATTCTGTGCCTCTCTGCTGTTCTTTCAGACTGTAGGACCTCGATTTCCAAACGAAATGAAGACGTTGGTCCACTGAGGTTAGCCCAGGTAAAGATGCTTCTGAGCTCTCTCTCAAATTCTTGAGCTGACGTTGTGCATACTCAGCTAAACCGAGATACACGACATTTATATGCTTTGAATAGTCATTTACTGAAACTCAAAATGAAGTATTTTAATCATTTAAGATGACTGAGTTGGGAGTTTCATGACCTCTAAACCACAATCATAGAAAATTAATTATCTAAATATTTCAGTCTATGTGTAATGAATACACAGTTGAAATTGAAATTGAACTTTGTCATGATATTCATTTTTTTGGAGATGCTCTAGTATAGTATTCTCAATGTTAAATTTTACATAGACATGTTTTCGGCGCCAGGTTAGGGTTGTTGTATACCAATAGTAACAATAATAGTGATATTTAAAAAATTAAATATCTATTAAATTTCTTGACAATCCTCTCAAGGCTATCATAAAGATGAGTATTAATGCAGCATAATTATTTGTATTCAGTTCTTTTGACCACATTAATTACATAGAGACAATCTGACATTGTAAAAGTCCTAAACCAGGACAACAGGGATGGGGATAGAGGGGTGCTTGGGGTGGCAGTTGGGGTGGCAGTTGGGGTGGTTTTTGTCCTCCTCAATGCATCCAGTTTCTGTATATTGCCTACTGACTGACTGATGCGGGCTGCACTGATTGGTGCATCTTGCCAAAAATATGAATAGGATGCAAGATTATTTTTAATAAGATCTATCTAATTGTAGTCTGCTGTTATATTTTGAATGTTCTGACTAATTTTCTGCAGTCACTAGTTCGGACATGTCCAGTCAGAGAGGCTATAAACCTAATTATTTTTAGATAGGGAGGATTTCTTGTCAGGGTGCTGGCAAATATTTGGTTTCCAAAACACTGCAGCCTAACTGCTTCTTGTCACAGAACTGAGAGTTTAATTTAGTCTGTTCAGTCTAGATTAGCAAAATGGAACATGAACAGGAACAAGTTTTGTTGATGGAAAGACTGATCCAAGTCACTCACCGCTCCAAACAGTCGGCCGTCTCTGTTCATGGCCAGATATCGGTTTGCACAAATCCCTTTGATGATCACTTCTCCCACTGAGGTCGCCTGGAGTTGAAGCTTTACTGAGGATAAAGACAGAAAGCATTTTGCTGTTTGATTATCGGATATCTAATCTGGGTATAAGAGTAAGTGATGAATCTGTTTTTATAAATGACAAAGAAGACATAAACATCTTAGCCACTAGATTACTGCTCTAAAGCACAGTAAGTATGCATGTGTTTTAAGGTGAATATTTATGCTGATTTATGCTGAAATCAGAGGAATCTTCTTATAACTGTTTCATTTTTTTATAACTCCTCCCACACATGGACACACCAGAGCCAGCAGTTCGAGACAAATTCCACAGTGCAGGTGCTTTTTGACATTTGACAAACCTCGCCTTGCTTGGATAGTGTGAAAAGCAAGGCCAAAATGTTATTAATTTATCAAACAAATCAGAAAAAGTAACCTGTCCTTAAACTGTAAAAAGAACTAGAAAAATATATATATTTAAAAAAAAAAAATCAGAGGTAATTTACTGAGTCTTAAAGCTATATTCACCTATTCCAGGCCACTGGTGGGCAGCACCTCATAAACAAGCCAGCACACTACTGTATGTGAATGTCCTATGTTGTAGGCTGGGCTAAAATGGCCGGGAAAATCACCTACTCACACATCGTGAAGAAATCAGCATTAATCTGTAGTAGTTTCAGGATAAAATATATAACTTTTTAGCTTGCAGAAGCTTCAGTTTCCTCACTTCCAGGCTATTTGAGCCTGTTTGCCAAAAACAGGAACGCACGGCTGGTAAAATCAACACGGAGTACCAAGAGTCTTACATTCAGTTCACATTTCCTTGCATATGAACCTTGTGACATAACTCGGATGTGCTGTATGACCAAATAATCAAATATAAAAGAGGCGAAAAGGTTGATAAATTTAGATGTAGAGTAATAATTATCTGTGACTTCAACAGTTACCCTCAGACAGTCATGTGGAGAAACAGTTTTGACAGGACTATATGCGGTCTATACGTACACCCTTACTGCTTCCATAGGAATTAAAGAGGATAAGTCGCAGCCAGGTGCTGCTAATCAAATGCACTTGATTAATTGATCATCAGCCAGTGAGAACATCTCTATGAAATGGAGAAATGCTTCTGGATGCGTTCAGGTGTGTGATAACACAATGCCACAATCTTCTTAGGAGTCAGACTCTGCAATGCTCAGAGAAATGACAAAAAACCAAAGAGCTATATCTGAGACTCCACATTCCTCAGTTAGCATTTTAAATATTAAAGGTCATGATAGTACACTTAGAAAAATACTGAACAATTATAGCTTGTTTGACAGGGTTGCCAGGAGAAAGTCTCTTCTCTCTGAAATGAACGTGACAGCACGGATTAGGTTTGCAAAGCGGCATATGAAGAAACTACATGACTTTTGGAACAATGTCCTTTAGACAGACAAGACCAAAGTGGAGATGTTTGCCATGCTGAATGAAAACCAACCACAGCATATCAGCACAAACACCTCATACCGACTTTTAAGCATGGTGGTAGAGAGGTTATGATTTGGGCCTGTTTTGCAGCCACAAGACCTGGAGTTCATGAACTCCTCTGTATACCAAAATATTCTAGAGTCAAATGGGAGGCCAGCTCTCTAATAGCTAAAGCCTGGCCGACATTGGATCACACAACGGGACAATGGTCCCAGGCACAACAGCAAATCTACAACAGAATGGCTGAAACCATCAAGATGTTGCAATGGCCCAGTTTAAGTCCAGACCTCAACCCGACCGAAATGCTGTGGCAGGATCTTAATGGAGCTTTGTGAATGCCCACAAATCTCAATGACCCAAGGCGACGTTGTAAAGAGGAGCTGATCAAAATTCCTCCAGAATAATCTGAAACTCTAATAAAGTTATACAGAAAACAATCACTTCAATTTATTGCCGCTAAAGATGGTTCCAAAAATTAAACTACTGAATCAGTGGGTATACTTTGTTTTCACATGACTGCATGTAATGTAAAATGTAGCAGACTTATGCAGGGGTGTACCCAGCAGGGGTTAATGGGGGGCACAGGGTTGCACCACCACCCCTATTCTCCTAAAATACGACTGGCTTCACCTTCCCCACCAGTGTCCAGGGTCACTGGATGAGAGTATAAATAGCAACATAAAAATTAAGCACACGTTCATAAATTAGCAACTGAGATCTAATAATCAGAATTAAAATCCTTTATTAATTCCCAGGGGGGAAATTGCTTGATTTTGAGTCTGAGTACATCTTGATGCTAAAACTTTTATAAAATTAATTAAATAGGATTGTTACTTTGATTTAAGATTCTATACTTTTTGCTTCACTACTATATAAAAACACTTACCCAACAATTTTCAGTTTTTCAGTTTTGGATACTAAATTTCTGCAATAAATATATTTCCGATCATATATTGTAATTTCCAGTGCCCCTCAAAATTTTTGGACCAGTGAAGCCCCTCTATAACAGAAAGTCCATGCTGTAGATTATATAAATTATTTGCAGACTTCTACACGTAACTTGATTAGCCTAATTAGTCTTCATTTTGTGTAACAAACAGGTCCTGAATCCTCAGCTGCTGGCAAAGAATTTGTTGTTGTGGTTTCTTCCATGTGTTGGTAAACATTTACTGAGATTGCATTTGCCGTAAATGAATGAAACACCATTAACACCAATTACACGCACATTACACATTACTGGCTGTTTGATGTATCAGAATTATCCTCACAATTGTATTTTTGCTGTTTTGATAGAGACATTACAGAGCATATGTTGCATGAAGCCAAACTACTAAGGGGCAGGGGCCCCTTAAGGTAAATAGGAACTCTCTTGAGAATCAACCCACATTTAAACTTTGGATAGACACACATCTGTCCGTCATTAAGCTAGCTGTTGGGGTGATTCATGTCACAGATCAAAGAGGTGAAAAAATAGTATAAGTGGTCTGGGTGTGCTGTGGCGTGTTTAATGCTCACTGGATAGATTATGCCGCACAGCTTTTGTGAATGGAGGGAAACTGATCTGTGCTTCTGTAAAGTGTGCTCCAGGGACTCCTATTCTGCCCTAGGGTCGATAATTTAAGTGCAACAGTTTATGTCAGCGCCGACCCTGAAGTTACAGTAAGAGAAATGCCTTACAAAGACCACCACTGGATGGAGAAGCACAAAAATCCTACTCAAAGACCCCAGGACATATTCAGCGACAATTTTCACTAACATTTCCGATTCCAACTGGCAGGTTCGTATGTAAAAGCTGGCAGGTTTATCGTAGTCTTAACAAAAAGACCATTGAGAAAGCACAGCTCAGAAACTATTTGGTTAAAAGCTGAAAGATTAATACTGATGCCTGTTTTATGATTGAGTGTGAATATATTCCTGAAACTTCACATTATGTCGACAGGAATAATCCCTCAGGATATTTCACAAACGCTTCTAACTGAATATGATTAAAAGCAATTGGATTATCCTAAAAATAACTTCTCACTACTCGGACTGTTTCCGTCAGGCATTAGTTTGGACACACATGCTTGAAATGTCACATCGTACCTTGGGCAATACACTTCCAAGCATGTGTTTTCCAAGGAAAAACCCAAATTTCTTGTTCCTCTCCTCCCCTCCTATTTACAGAAGGTTAGGACACAAATTTAATCAGTGATAGTGACGCACTGAGGGGCGTTACAGTTGTCCATTCAAATAAACATGTTAATTTTTCCCCTTATTAAAAATGAGCAAAGAAAAACCTAAAGCTTCTCTCACTCATAATAAATATTAATTCACTGGTGGCACAGATTAGTGGTCATAGTATTATATAATCTGGAAAAATATTTCTTGATATTTTGATGCGACGACTTAATCAGCCCCAGAGGTTGATAATGACATCTTAATCAGGAACTCCCTCATTCTGGCTTTAAATTCCTCGATTTGCTGTCTTTTGTGACGTAAACCACACAGTGTGACTCAGCACGGTGATTTACATTTACAGTACTAAAAACAATCATGCATGTTCCATCAGAGGTCCTGCTGACTGACAAAAACTGAGGTGTGACTCTTCAGAACTAAGGTTATTATAATTTCCAGAAGATGACCTACGCACATTTTACTCTTAGTGGAGAAAAAACATCAGTAAGCTGGAAAATTCACATCATACCTCTATTATTTCTTTTTTTTTTTTTTGCCTTTCCTGATGCATGTTAAAAAGAACAGAGAGACGCTTTTTTGGGCTTTGCAAAGCAAGAAGAGTGGGGACTGGCAGTACTTACTGTGGGGGTCGTTTTTCTCCCGGATTCCATCCACTCCCCCATCAGACTTTATCCTCAAGAAGAAGCCACCATTTTTACAGTACAGCCTTTTAGGGTCCTTGAAGCTCCCAGGAGGAAATCCGCCGCTACCGCCGTCTTCAGGTGGAGAGGGAAGTGTTGTGATTTCTCCCGTGGCCATCTCCTCCTCTTCCAAACTTCCTGGCAACTGCTTCGTCTCCTTCTTGAGAAGTGCAGGAGTTTTACCGTGGCCTCCCACCTCCCACTAACTGTTGCCTGTACCCTCCTCCACACAGACTGATTCTACTTAACCTCAGAGGTCAGTTTACTTGAACGGCCCCTCTCTCAGGGCAACAAGTGCCCTTTGAGTCCTGAAAATCTGAAGCAGTAACACTTCTACAGGCACCTACGTAAGGGAAAACATGAAAATCTGCAATAAGTAGCTGCTCGTCTGCTGCTTCTAGAGCTGGCGCCTGCTTTGCCAGTGTACTCTGAGCACACTGGTAGGAGGATGCATGCAGGTTCCCGCTTTCTTCCACTCTTCTTGCAATGGAGTGTTTAAAACAGGGCAGCTGGCTTAGATCTATGTGGAAGGCTTTCCCCTTTGGGCCTCAGTTCGCATGCGCCCTAGGAGCACCAGGACACACACACACACACACACATACGCTCACGCCCACTAATGCTCACTGATTTAACCAACCAACCAACTGAGCAGAAGTCGGGAAAGGAGAGGAGGGCAAGGAAGGGGGACGTGCAACTTGGACTCGGAGTGCTTTCAGAGGGCCAAGAGCCGCAGCAACCATGTGAACAGAACCAGTGTTTTCATTCATCCAGTCAGTTCAAGAGCAAGAAAAGAGAGACATAAAAAGAAAGGCGGCAGAGCCGGCTTGTTAGTGAATTACTCAGTGCTATTCATAGGTGAAAAAAAAAATAACAATGTGAAGTTAAAATGCCAGTAGATGAAAAAGAAAGCATCACGAGTGAGTTATTTTAATTGCCATTCCCAACTTTTACAAAGACAGCTGACTGGATGATCAGTGATGAAAGCTATTTATCCAGGAGGAGGCCATGCATTTGTCAGAATAGGCACTCTCTGTTCCAGGCTTCTGGGCAAATGTTACCACATCTGAAACTTGTGCTGGATCAGTAGAAAGTCAGCTGTGCTCTTGGTTGACATCATGTTGGTCACCCCTGCAAAACTGGCTTATCCAACCGGGCTCCTTGAGTAACCAGTGGAATTGTTACTATATGGGGGAATCTATGGGGGGGAAAGCAGAAAAGAAGAAAAGTCCAACGACAGTGAGAGTTTTTTGGTTTAGTGCTGTTTTCTTACAAGTCCAACATCAAGCAGGGTTTTGGATATTTTTGGGACTGCATCATCTGTTAAACCGCCAAAAAGAAGGACCAGGTTTGGCTGTCAATTTTGCTGAACGCACATATTTCCAGGAAAAGTATTTTCCATCCATCCATCTTCTACCCCTTATTTTTACCCAGGGTCATGGGAGCGCTGGAGCCTATCCTAGCTGTCATAAAGCGAGAGACAGGGTACACCCTGGACAGGCCTCCAATTAATCACAGGGCTAACCCAGAGAGACAGACAACCATTCACACTCACACTCACATATATAGCCAATTTTGAACTGCCAATTAACCAAACCCCCTGCATGTCTTTGGACTGTGGAGGGAAGCCGAAGTACCCAGAGAGAATCTATGCAGGCGCATGGAAAATATGTCAACTATACACAGTATTTTCCTCATGAAGAAAATATGAAAACACCATTAGTGAAACACAGTTACACTTGTACAGTCCCATTGTCCTCCACAGTGTAGTGGGTTACACATTCACCTCACACGCGAAAGGTCCACAACCGGGAGGAGACACAAGCCTAACCTGGGAGTCAGAAGCCAGCATACACCTAGTGCTGCTGCCAAGACCAAATAAAAGGAAGGAAGGGCATGTGCTGTAAAATCTGTACAAAATCACATATGTTGATTTATCCAGTGAATAAATCAAATGTTAATTCCTCTTTTTTTCCCTAAAAGGAGCGTGGAACTCTAGCAAAGGTCACTTAGACTGAAACTGAACCAACACACATACATTTAGGATTTTTCAAATTAGCATTGAGGGACTCTGGTGTCAGTGTCTCACGGTCCAAATCGCATTTAATATATATTTTATATAGGAGCGCAACAATGTTGACAAATCAATGCACTCATCAGCCACAAAAATAAAACTTGCAAAGTACCGTATAGCCTCCCCCCCCCCTCCCCCGTGCTGTCCAGCTCCT